>PVLD010010590.1:0-69970 GCA_004027595.1 Dinomys branickii
CCTTCTCTTTGGGAGAATGTCCCTTAAGCTTTCTGCTGAGAGTTCCGCTTAAAAGGCTGTACAGATATTGGTTAGATACTCCCTACCTAGTGACCTGGGTGAGGTGTGTAAGACTGCTCCCCCACCCTCCCAGGGTTCCCTGCAGGTATAGGGATGGATCTCCTCCCCCACTCGGTGATCTGGTCGCGAGCACCGATATTTCACCAGTTATTGGAGTCCCTGCAGGCATGAAGGTTCCATGGTGCCAGTCTATCCTTTGGGGCTTTCTGCGCGGCCCGCCCGATGCGCACGAATCGTGAGACCGCTGGGCGTTGCCGCCGCCAGAGAGCCGATCTCTGTCGGGAGTCGCCAGAGAGCTGTGCTGGCTCGGGAGGCGGGAGGGATCGAGCCGTCCGTATTCTCGGGGTGCTAGGACCCAGCAAATCTTTCTCTCCGCTCCCGGCGGCATTTGGGGCCCTCCGCGCGGCCCGCCCGACACGCGCGAAACGTGGGATTGCCCGGCGTCTCCGCCCCTAGCAAGCTGATCTCTGTCGGGAGTCGCCGGGGGGCTGCACCGGCTCGGGAGGCGGGAGGGACCAAGGCGGCCGCGCTCCCACTGCGCTTGGACCGAGCCAAGCTTCTTCCCCGCGCGGATCGTCCCTGGCTCCCAGCGTCTGCGGCTTTCCCACGTCTCACCCCGGCAGCCTGGTCCGCCCTACCACATCTCCCCCGGCATCTCAGAGAAATACGCCCAGTTTAAACTTCCCAGCCGAGGTCCCGGCATTCACGCTCGCCAAGTCTGTCTCGAGCTGGTGGTGTTTATTAAGGAGGTTCGCTCCCTTGCTGCTCCCCTGGTCGCCATCTTCCCCGGATCTCTCACATAAGACATTAAGAGCACCTCCAACTTCCTTCCTCCTCTGCAGAAAAGGATTGGCTGCCCAGGGGCAGAGGCTTACTGTGTCCTTTATCTTACAACACTTTCTGTTATTTTAAAACAATGTTCCCAAAGAACAGAACTGAAATGCTTTGCATCAGTCCACTTTCCTCTCCCTGGGACACAGTATTTGATACTTATAACTTGAAGGAGGAGAGGCTCGGTCTGGATCATGGTTTCAGGGGGTTCAGTCTTTGGTAGGAGCATCCTTGGGAGAAGAAGTTGGCAGAGCTAAGATGTTCCGTTCATGGAAGACAAGAAACACAGCAGGAGAATAGTGCCAAATAGAAAGGAGACAGGAACCGGAAATAGCACTCAAGGTCATGCCTCCTTGGTCCGCCCAGCCACGCCCAGGAAGTGGCTTTATGTTAATATACTATCACCTTGTTTTGAAATTCTGTATCCTTTTTATTCTCTATGATGTTTTGCTTACGTATTTGTTTTTGTTATTTTGTTTTTTTTTCTCTCTCTCTTTAAAATGAAATTTATATGTATATACAAGGATAGCTGGGATAGGTGTATTGCTGGTGTCTGTGGTTTATTAAAAGGAACAGTCAGTGCTTAAAATTGTGTTTTTGCTTGACCCAATTTTGCATGTTTGTAACCTGGTAATCCCCTAGGACATTCTTAAACCAGTAAAGTTGACACAGTTAAGGTTAACCATCATATGCCTCTGGTCATTTTTTTTTTCAAATACTAAAAGAAATGGTAAAAATATGTTTACAATGCTCCTTAAAATCATGAATTCATATTTTAGTTGTCTTATTAAATCCAACAAATAACAAATATCTGTGCAAAGTAACTTGGATATAATGTTGAAAAGAGACAACACAATTGGCCAGACTTCTGGCTACCTCAATAAAGGACTTGACTTGCCAGCAATACTCATCAGTGCTTTCTGATAGATGATTTGTTATATTTTTATAGCATGCAGCACTAAACATTTTATTAGCAATCAGCATTTTTTCTGAATTCCTATGAAAGCAACACACACTTTCTCAGCCAGACTGACACAAGAAAATCAGCTACAGCAAATGAGTGGTAACTGTTCCTTGTTTTCCACTTGTTACACCATTGCAGTCGTGTAGAAGTTATCACCTGAGAGACAGTTGTGCTGAGAGTGCTGGCTGGGATGGTTGCTTCATCTTGTGTCCTCTGATGAATCCTGGGGACATTTCCAAACTTCCCAGCAGTAGGTCTGCAGCTGCCACTGAGAACCTATTGGTGGTATCCATCTAGTTGGTACTCTGAAAGCAAACTGGAGGAGCTGTACTTTGGAGAAGGACATTCTTTAGTTAATCTTTCAATGTACTGCCTTAGATATGACCTAGCCTAGGTTGTTGTGTTATGGAGGAAGTCTAACAAAAGCTTTGTAAGCCTTGGCACTGACACTAAATGTTTTGCTGTGTTGTATAAAAAGGAATGGTGACATGATGGCTGTCTAGTCAAGTCTCATGCCTATGGTAATTGAGTTCTATTGTTCTTGCTAAAACGGTTGATATCCACCCATTAGCCCAGGTGCCTCTTTTGTTTTATCTCAATAAAAGATTACAGAAAAGGTGATTCAGGGCTGCAGACAAGAGAACTGTAAGAACCCTGATCCCAGAACATTGTCTTTCTTGTATTTCTTTTTCTTCTTACTTTTTAATTCATCTGCGGGTACCTCGTTTTGGGGACCTGTTCACCCTGGACAGAAACAGATATTAGACCAACACTATACCTGTATTTTTCAGAGTGGTAGCAGCTGACACAAATTACTTCTACCAGGTGTCTTCAACAGCAGATTCCTCCTCTTCAAGTAGCCCCCAGACTGGCTGTGATGTACAAAATGCGAGTGATGCCCCACATGTAGTTTTGCTCCCCTCTAGCTATTGTGGGGTCTCCTGATTATTTTTGAAATTGATGCTGGAAATATGTTGCAGTGTTTTCTCTTTTTCCTGTAATGAACCTTGAAGAATATTTGAAAAAACAGTCTCCTTCTGGGTGACTTGATTCTAGATCTGGACTTGGAAGTGACTTGAACCTTTCAGACACAATCATCTGTCCATCCTATAGAGCACATTTCCAACTCTTACAAGAGATGGAAGACATCCAAAGAGATCCAGGAATTGTGTACTTAAAAGAAGTGGAACATTTTATTTTATTATTATATTTTATGTATCTAGTAAAGTAAATTCTCAAGTAAATTCTGAGTCACACAAGAGATTTTTCTTTATCTTCTGGCATCTCTCTCCTTTTCTGAATAAGACAGACAGATATTCAGACCTGAGAGGAAGGCAACCTCAACCCACCATAATCCTGAGTCCAGACTTCCTTTGGGAAGCTATTTTAGTGATTTCAAATCTGGTTGCTTCTTAAATGGTTTATTATCTTACCTGTGGCTGTGGAAATCGATGTGGAGCTGAGACACAAGAGGCCCTGTTGATGGAATTTTTGTCTTATTACTTTTCTCTCTTTGCTGAGACAAAATACCTAACCCCTAAAGTTAAGGAAGGAGAGGTTTATTTAGCTCTAAGTTTGTAAAGGTTTCTGCCTATATCCAGCTAGCTCCAAGGCGGGATGGTACGTGGCAAACAGGCAACCATTTATGTTGGTGAAAGACAGCAAAAACAGCCAGAGAAAGGGGAGTGAGAGAGAATAGGGGAGGAGAACGCCAGCCTTTTTCTGTGCCTTACATTGTATTCAGTCTGCCAGTATTATGTAAAATCCTTTACCAGGATTAGCGTAGTGCTAATCCAATCAGTGGATCGATCCAACGATCGCTCACCCTTAATCTCGGCAACTTTAATCCTGATGTTGCACTGCAAATCAATCACAAACCCTAGGTTCAGCTGCCTCTGAAAAAGTCTCATCTAAAAGTACATGAGGCTTTGAAGGAACATCTAGACACAAATCATAACAGGTTCCTTTGTAGATGTAAAGTGAGTGTGCAGCTGTAATGTCTCAGAACCCTGAGTTCCCTCCCTGGGGCAGGAAGGCCAGCCGGGTCTCCATCACAGTGTCTTAGTTATGTCTGTTAAGACCCAACAAGAGGCAGTACTATGCAGAGGAAACCAGCTTTACCGCTGAGGAACCGAGTACAATGTTCTTAAAGATTCATATCCAGGGTGAGACTGTTCTGGGTGAGGGCAGGGCTTCTCCATCCTGGGTGAGAGAAGTTCTAGCTCACTGTGCTCTGGGCAAATATCAGGAGAGTGTATTATATAGGCCGGTAATGGCTTCGGGTACACAGCAGAGCCAGCTGAATAAGGAGACAGGAGCATGTCGAAAGCCCAGGCAGAGAGAAGAGGTGAACAGGTCACGGTGGGGGCTGAAGAGATGAAGGCACCCAAGAAGGCTCAGAAAGCACAAGGAAGGGGAGTGGAGGGCCAGGCGCTGGCCGCCAGGGAGAACCGAGGAAGGGAGGTGGTGCACATGGAGGGATTCAGAGGGTGCTGCTGAGGCCACAGCAGAGTCATGGGTTTCTGAGGGAAAAAAAAAATCAACCAGAAATGAAATGTTGTAAAATTCAGGCCCAGAAAGAAATAACAGCACTTTACAGAAAGCACAGGAGGTGGAGAGTTAGCATGTGCTCTGTCTCAGGGCTGATTCAGGAGGCAGTGAAGACAGGAAAGGTCTGGGAGACAGAAGCGTGACTCTAAGTCTTCGCCCTCTGCTCTGACTAATGGGAGCGGTGTGACTGTGACTTAGCTCTGTGTGGTAGGGAGTGAGACTGGGGCCACCCTGTGCCTCAATGCAGCTGTGACTGCGCATGAGTGAGGAGTGGGAGTCTGGTTTGCTGAGTCTTTGCATGTGTTACTTGATTTAGTTCTCCTGATAACTACCCAAGGGGGTGTTTGCACATACATTTGTGAGCCAAGGAATCTGATGCTCAACAGAAATTCAAAGACTTAGCTAAATGTCCAATTCAGACTCAGCAGAGAATAGTTTTGAAGGAGATATTATGAGGAAAAGCACTTTCTGGGAAGAGACACTGCCGAAGAGAGGATACAGTGATATGAGGCAAGGAAAGGAAGAAGAGAACGGGAAAGAAGAGGACATGCAAAAGAGAAAGAAGAGAGAGGAGAGAGAGCAGAGGCAGGAAGGATGAAGGAGTTCAGCGGGGAGATGCCTGCTGTCCCTGGGAAGGTTTCATTTCCACTCTGCCATACACAGTCACAGCAGGGATTCAATCCACAATTCATGGAAATAGATCTAAGCTTAGACTCTGTTGTCTCCGTGGACAGCCTCATGTGTGCTGCTCACAGACCAGATCCTGGCCAATTATCCAGGTTGTGACGGGAAGAACAGGGCTCACACAGCCCTTCTCACTTCATGCATTTGCTGAGGCCCATAGGAGTGGGAATGTGCAAGTGAGTGGTAAGCATAAGCCCTGCTTCAGCCCAGGTGGAACAAACGGCAGTTAACTTCTCTTCTGCCAAATAAGGACAAAGTACATGATGCCGTATTTTAAAGGATTTTGAACAATGTTGGGTAGAGACCCCAGAAAGAGGGGAAGTAAACAGAGTGAGTCCTATCACCTCCAAGGCCACAGCATATGAGGGGACGCTGGGAAGAGCCCAGGTGACCCCAGAAACCTCAGGAAGAAAAGGAGATTTGGTTCACTGCGCTGAGCACCAGAGATGGGACGGCCACACAGAGAGGCTTAGTTGTAGGACTTAGGACTTCAACAGGACACTGTGTACCTGCAACCCAGGAGACATCCACATTGCCCATATCCACTCCTATTCTTTGGGCTTTGCTGTGGATGTGTGTTGCAGAAGCAGAAGCCAGCAGCTGAGAGGGCATCCAAGGACAGGGGGAGCCACAACAGACTGTGGCAGCCACACATCCATATTATGAACATGCAGACCAGCAGCTACCATGGGAAGGTAATGGTCTGGGTGTCCTCTCCACCTGCTGAGCCCAGAAGGATGTTTCCTTATGCTTTACCAGAACATCACCGGTACAAAGAGAGCTTCAGGGAAATGCAGGTCTGTCTGGCTAAGAAGACACATTTCAAATCCAGAATTATTGGCCATTCAGACTCTTAATAGCATGCAGGACCAGTTCCTCTTTTCCTTGCAGGGCCACTGGGGGTTGCCTCTGGCCAGGTATGAATAGAGACCTAATTCCTCACGTGTTATATCTGGTGTATTTCAAAATATACCTCATCCAAAGGTATCTATTAAATCTTTAAACCCATGAGGAACTCTTCAAATTCACTACTTTCTTCTGAAATGTCTAACCTGCCACAACTCCCACCAAGTGGGGATTTAATCACACTATTGTTTTTCCCGTTCAATAACACTATTATTTCTAAAAACTTGGACATTTTAATAATCATCCACATCACTACTCAACCTGTTGAGCATATGCAGTGGTTTTGTAATGATTTTCATCATCTCATCTGTAATTTCTAACATTTTCATCAATTCTTCTGAGTTTAACTGCTTAAATTTCCTCTGAATTATGGGTCAAATTTTTCTGCTTCTTTGTCTGATAGTTTTTGACTGGGTGCTGGGCATTTTAAAAAATTGGGTTCTGGGCATTTTTATATTCCCGTTCTTTTTTTTTTTAAGTAAAAGAACAAAAACACTAACAAACATACACACAGTAGCACAAGAACAGTACAAAAACCAAACTACAGATAAGGTGGCAGGGGATCAACAATGGTTGTTGTATTACACATTGGTAGCTTCAAAGTGTATACTCAGGACAATACAAACAGACATACAAGATTGATCAAACAACTAATCACCAACTGTTTCCCACATCAATATGACATGAGACAACAGTGCAACCATGTCAGGCATCCCGCACATACATACATACCTACACAACTATCCCCCTCTTCCTCCTCTCCTTCCCTGCATCCTGATTGCTCTCTACCCTTGAGCAGTCTCCCTTCATACCTCCCAATCTATATTCTCACCTCCAGGTTCCTACACTAATGATACTCTATGCTGTTTGCACATGCACATCTGGTTTACCTCACTTATGAGTATGGTCTCTAATTGTGACCATTTGCCTACAAAAGCCCCTAGATTGCCTTTCTTTACAGCTAAATAATATTCCACTGTGTAAAAATGCCACAGTTTTTTAATCCAGTCCTCTGTGGATGGACACTTGGGTTGTTTCCATGATTTAGCTATTACAAATTGTGCTGCTATAAACATGGGTGCACGTATATCACAGTGATATGCTGTTTTCAGATCTTCTGGGAAAATACCCAGAAGGGGCATAGCTGGGTTTTGTTGAGCTCTTCCAGTGAGCTTGTTTGGCCCCTTTGTCAAAGATTAGGTGGCTGAGTGTTTTTGTAGTTGTGGCTGTATCTTCCAGTCTGTTCCATTGATCCTCAGGTCTGTTTTTGAACCAGTACCAGCTTGATTTTATTACAGTAGTTTTGTAGTATAATTTCAGGTCAGGGATTGTGATTTCACCTGACTTGACCTTGTGGCCCAGTTTCTCCTGGTTTCAGATGAACCTAAGGCACGTTTTCTCTAGAT
This sequence comes from Dinomys branickii, assembly GCA_004027595.1. Lineage (NCBI taxonomy): Eukaryota > Metazoa > Chordata > Mammalia > Rodentia > Dinomyidae > Dinomys > Dinomys branickii. The sequence goes on from PVLD010010590.1 coordinate 7,402, forward strand.
CTGTGAGGTACATTGATGGTAGTTTAATGGGAATTGCATTGAATCTGTACAAGAATTTTGGTAGTATGGACATTTTCAAAATGTTGGTTCTTCCTAACCATGAGCAGGGAATGTTTTTCCATTTATTGAACTCCTCTTCAATCACTTTTTTCAGAGTACTGTGGTTTTCATTGAATAGATCTTTTACCTCTTTTGTTAGATTGATTCCTAAATACTTCATTTTCTTGGATGCTATTGTAAAAGGTATGGTTTCCTTAATTTTTCTCTCAGTCTGTTTGTTGTTTTTGTATAGGAATGCTATTGATTTTTGGGTGTTGACTTTGTATCCAGCTACTCTGCTGAATTTGTCAATTAATTGAAGGAGTCTTCTTGTGGAGCTTTTGGGGTCTTCCATGTAAAGTATCATGTCATCTGCAAATAGCGATAGTTTTACTTCTTCCTTTCCTATCTGTATTCCTTTAATTTCTCTCTCTTGTCTAATTTCTCTGGCTAATGCTTCTGGAATTATGTTGAATAGCAGTGATGGCAGTGGACATCCTTGTTTTGTTCCTCTCTTTAAAGTGAAAGCTTTCAGTTTTTGTCCATTTAGTATGATGTTGGCTGTTGCTTTGTCATAGATGGCTTTGATTAAATTGAGGTAGAGGCCATCTATTCCTATTTTTTCTAGGGTTTTTAACATGAATGCATGTTGGACTTTATCAAAAGATTTTTCTGCATCTATTGAGATGATCGTGTGGTTTTTCCTTTGGCTCTATTGATATGGTATATTACATTAATTGATTTGCGAATATTGAACTGTCCCTGCATTCCTGGAATAAATCCAACCTGGTCATGGTGTATAATTTTCCTTATGATTTGCTGCATTCTATTTGCCAGTATTTTATTGAGTATCTTTGCATCTATGTTCATTAGAGAGATTGGCCTATAGTTCTCTTTCTTGGTTTGGTCTTTCTCTGGTTTTGGTATTAGTATGATACTTGCCTCCAGAAATGAGTTAGGGAGAATTGTTTCCTTTCAATTTCATTGAAGAGTTTGAGGAATGTGAGCATTAAATCTTCGCTGAATGATTTGTAAAATTCTGCTGTGAATCTATCAGGGCCTGGGCTTTTCTTTGTCAGTAAGTTTTTAATGGCATGTTGCATCTCATTAATTGATATTGGGTTGTTCAGGGTTTTTATATCTTCCTGGTTCAACTTTCGTAATTCATACACTTGTAGGAATTTGTCGATTTCTTCTGGGTTTTCTATCCTATTGGAGTAAAGATTCTCAAAGTAGGAATTAATGATCTTTTGAATTTCTATAGGATCTGTAGTGATTTCATCCTTTTCATTCTTTATTGCATGAATTTGAGTTCTTTCCTTTCTTTTTTTGATAAGATTGGCTAGAGGTTTATCAATTTTATTTACTCTTTCAAAAAACCAACTCTTTGATTCACTTATTTTTTGTAGAGTTTTCTTTGTCTCAATTGCATTAATTTCTGCCCTGAGTTTTATAATCTCCTTCATTCTTTGGGCTCTTGGTTTGGCTTGTTGCTCTTTTTCTAAGAGTTTGAGGTGTATCAATAGATTATTTATTTGCTCTCTTTCTATTTTCTTTGTATATGATTTCATTGCTATAAATTGCCCTCTAAGGACTGCTTTCATTGCATCCCAAAGATTCCTATTAGTTGTATTTGTGGTTTCATTTGTTTGTAGGTATTTTCCAATCTCTTCTGTAATTTTCTCTGTCACCCACTGGTTATTCAGGAGGTTGTTGTCTAATTTCCATGTATTTATAAAGCTTTTGGAATTTCCTTTGTTATTAATTTCCAGTTTCATTGCACTGTGGTCAGATAATATGCATAGGATAATTTCAATACTTTTGCATTTAAGTAGGTATACTCTATGGTCTAGAATATGGTCTATTTTAGAGTAAGTCCCATGTGCAGCTGAGAAAAATGTGTATTGTGGTGTTGTGGGGTGGAATACTCTGTAAACATCTACTAAGTCCATTTGTTCACACATTTGGTTCAGGTCTGTTATATCTTTGCTGAGTTTTAGTCCAGTTGACCTGTCTCTTTGCGTCAAAGGGGTATTTAGGTCCCCTATTACAATAGTGTTATTGTTTGTTTGGCTTTTTATGTCCGTTAAGATTTGCCTTACATAGTTTGGTGCTCCAGTATTTGGTGCATACATGTTTAAGATTGTTATCTCTTCCTCTTGCAATTTTCCCCTAACTAGTATATAGTGGTCTTCTTTGTCTCATTTGATTGTTAACAGTTTGAAGTTTACATTGTCTGCAAACATAACAGCTACCCCTGCTTTTTTTCTGGGAACCTGTTGCATGGAGGATTGTTTTCCAACCTTTGACTTTCAGTCTATGGATTTCCTTTTGAGTAAAGTGTGTTTCCTGTATACAGCATATTGTGGGATTCTGTCTCTTAATCCACTCTGCCAATCTGTTTCTTTTGACTGGTGAATTGAGGCCATTTACTTTGATGGTTATAACTGTTATACATTGGCTTATTCTTGTCATGCTGTTTACTTGATGTTGCTTTCCTACTTTTACAGTTTAATTTCTTGTTCTGCTAAGGGTTCCTTTCTATTGTTTTTCTTGAGGGTGTGGTCACTTTCTTCTCTGTCTAGAATATCTTTCAGTACTTTTTGTAATGTTGGTTTGGCATGCATGAAATTCTTCAGTTGGTCTTTGTCGTGGAAATATTTTATTTCTCCATAGAATTGGAAGGATAGTTTTGCAGGATACATCAGTCTGGGTTGGAAGCTCTTTTGTCTGAGAATCTGTAATATCTCGCTCCAAGCTCTTCTTGATTTCATGGTTTCTGTTGAGAAGTCTGTTGTGCTTCGGATGGGCTTTCCTTTATAGGTGATCTGTTTCTTTTCTCTAGCAGCTTTTAATATTGTGTTCTTTTCCTGCATATCTGGGATCATGACTAGTATATGCCTGGGGGTGGTTTTATGTGGGTTGTGCCTCATTGGCATTCTATATGCTTCATTTACCTGCACATCAGTTTCTTTTACCATTCTCGTGAAATTTCTGCTATTATTTCTTGAAATATTTTTTTACGTCATTTGTGTTGCCTCCTGCTGTTTCCCTGATTCCTATTACATGCACATTATTTCTCTTTGCTTCATCTTGCAGCTGTTGGATTGTTTCCTCCTGGTTCCTTGTTGATTTTAAGAGATCCTTCCTTTCATGGTCATTAGCTGTCACACTATCTTCAAGATCTGAAATTCTATCTTAGTATTCATTCAAGTGCTTTTGCAAGCTTTCAATAGCAGTTTTCATTTCCTGGAAATCAGAGACTGTTTCATGTGTTCTAATTCATTCCTGAATTGCTCATTTAACATTTCCATTTGTTGCCTTTGATCTTCTAGTCTCTTATCTGTTTCTTCTCTGTATGTGTGAAGCATTTCTTCCGTTATTATTTTCATTTCATTTTTTGCCTGAGAGATCATTTTAGATTTAATCTCTTCTATGGCTTGATGGAGTTGTTTCTTTACTTCAGATGTGATTGTTTCAGAAATTTCAGGTATGTGGTTTCCTAGTTCTCCTATATTATTGTGTCCTGTACTTGTTCTGGGTGGAGTTATCTTCTGAGACTGCATTTTGCCCTTTCGTTTTTTCATTTTGAATATCAGATGACTGGTGCTGAGCTACTGACTACCCAGGCAGCTCACTAAGGACTCTAGGGACCCTAGTTTACCTGAATGTTAAACTAAACCCAGGGTGGTAACAGACTGTTAACCACTGGGCTCAGGCACCCCAGGCCAATGCTGGGGCACTTGGCTCAGACCACAGCTGCTATAGTGGGAGTGTCCTGGGCTTTGGTACCTGTGTGTCCAGTGTGTGGACCGGAAGAGTGTGGGTCTCGGCCTTGAAGCCTATGGTGATTAGGCAGCGGCTTCTGTTTCAGGTTCCTCAGGTGGTAGCAGGGCTCTCCTCCCAACCCCGAGGACCACAGAGCCTGAGCCTGATTCCACTGTGCAGGTCTCAACCACCAGCAGGGACAGGCCCTCCCAGTTGGATTTCCTTCCTAACTCTAAGGTGTGGAGCTTACCAGAGGAGAAGGGTTGTGCTGCTCATGTGGTGTCGCAGATCTCTGGAGAAAGTTCCCCGTCACAGAGCCAGGAGGTGCGCGGTGAAACACCCACCGCCCAGGTGTCTGCGTAATTCCACCTTTGTCTCTGGTTAGAGGTCCCGGTTTCACAGCCAGGGCACAGGCAGGAAACCCCACGCCACCCAGGTGTCTGTATGAGTCTGCCTTTGTCTCTGGTTAAAGGTCCCAGTTGCACAGTTGGGGTGCGGCAGGAAACGTCACACTGCCCAGGTGTCAGGGCAAGTCCGCCTTTGTCTCTGTCTGAAGGTCCCAGTCACACAGTCTCGGCCCGGGCAGGAAACGCCGCACCGCCCAAGTGTCTGCACGCCTTTGTCTCTTGTTCAGAGGAGAAGGGTGTCGCCGCTCATGTGGTCTCACAGGTCAGCCTCTGTCGCTGGAGAAAGGTCTCAGTCACCCAGCTGGCACGTGGACCATGAAATGCAGTGCTGCTTAGATGTCGGCGCCGGTGGGCCTTTGTCACTGGAGTGAGGTCCAAGTCACACGCCGGTGGGCCTCTATGACTGGAGTAAGGTCCGAGTCACACAGCTGGACCAGGCAGAAATGCCCTACCAATCTAATTCTGGTGCCGGTGGGCCTTCGTTCCTGGAGTAAGGTCCCGTCGCATAGCCGGACCAGGGAGAAACGCCCCACTGATCGAATTCCGGAGCTGGTGGGTCTTTCTATATTCCTGTTCTTGAGTTGACTTGGGGATGCAACAAGTTATTTGAAAATAATACGATTTTAATCTTTTTGAGTCTTCCTTTAATATTATTTGAGACCAGAATGCTGCTTAGTCAAAGGCCAATTTATCCCAAGAGTTAGCTCAAGGGTGAACTGTGCTGGAAACACTCTGATCAAAACAGAGTGAAAGAGAAGGTTCCAGTGATTCCTACAGTAGTTCTGCAGAAGCCCACTTGCCTCAAGGGCTTTGGGTCCACAGTGACTTGGGTGCAGACAATAGCCATGTGTGGATAGTTTGGCCAACACCTTTACCAGTCACCCTGTGACAAGTGAACACACACTGTGTGCTTCTCTGATTGGACCCTTACTGACACATTGATTCTATTATCAGTAAGGACATTCTTGTAACAATGTTAAAAAGTATAATTGGGACCAGTCTAATTTTGAATCCTAGCTTCTGGGTTAACTCTCTATGATTTTGTCAAACTTTCTTACCTTCGCCAACTCTCAGTTTCCTAATCTAGATGAGACTATTTTCTCCCAGAGAGATATTAATGTGGTAATTGTATAAAGATGTGAGGTTGGCAACCATCTTATAGTTGCCAGCTGGACAGAAAGCCTCATCATTATCTTCTCCTTTAGAAATGGGAACCATGACCTCAGAAGAAAATGTGTGATGGTGACACATGGAAAGCAGAAAATGAAAGGCACAGGAAAGACAGGGACAAACCAGGGCGCCAGCATCTTCCTGGCTTTGGATTCCCCTGCAGAAAGGGCAGAGGTGTTTCCTGTGCAGAGCACAGGGCAGTGTGAGCAAGAGGTCTCAGTACATGCCCATGCTAACCCCGAGCACACAAAGCTGGGATGGATCTTCTTATCCAAGAGCATAACTATCACTTCAGTGACCTGGACAGGCACAGAGGTCCATTCGCCCTGTGCCATAACAATTGTGACCAAAGTTTATGAACTGTTTGTGAATTTGAAAGAAGAGAATCTTCTCAGCACATGGCCGAAAAATTACAGAAGGATTTGGGAGAAGAAATATAAAAAAGAAATATTTGGCCCTTCTGAACATCTGAAAAAATAATTATAAGGGCATTTAAACTGAGATAGGCAAGGTCTTGGTTTTAGTTAAGTGAATTTGCCAGTGCTATTACAGTAGACATTTCTGTCTCAAAGTTGCTTCCCCTGTAACAACTCTCACCCCACTCCCTCAGGTATTGTAGTGGGCAGTGACTTTTAGCACAACATTTTAAGATAGACAAGCCTCAAAATGTGTCTTGAGAAACATCCTGGAGGGATTGTAAAGAGTTAACTTTGCAGTTCTGACTTTGCCCTGGAATTCTTCTCCTTGCCTAAACTGTTAAAGTATATATATCATTATGGCCAGAGCCTGACTTGGTCACATGGTGCAAGGTAAACAACTATGGCCAGGCCTAGACATTCCAATCTATTACCATGGAAACCAAAAATGTATACAAGGTGAGAACAAAGGCAGTTAAGTGCCACATTCTCTGGTCAGGAATGGGGGGCAATGACCGGTTCAAATTGATCCTAAGTTAAAATTAAAACTCCATTTGTTCTGAAAGAGTTTTTGATCCCCTGCAGAGTTCGACACGATTTCTGATTTTTGCCACAACAATTTGGGGGCTCGTCTGGGATATCCCAAGGTGAATTCTTCTTTTGAGGGGGCCCTGGCCTCTAGCCCCCTGGCCCTCTCCTGTATGGCTTGGCGCCCCAGCTGAATTCAGCTCTCACCATCTGGAGAGGGCTAAGGCCTGGAGGCTGCGGCTACAAAGAAGGACAAATGGAGTTTCAACCCTCCGACTGGGTAAGATTCTAATTGGCTTATCTTTCTCGAGACTGGGTTCGGGCTGGAGACTGGGTTTGGGACGGGAAGGGCCCTAGGTATTTTGCTGGCTTGTGGCTTTCAGACGTGAGGAGCGGTCTCAAGCATCAAGGTTTGGTTACCTGGCCCTTGGTATTTTGCTAGCTTGTGGCTCTCAGACGTGAGGTGCAGTCTCGCAGCAAGGACTTGCGCCCTCTTTAGCCAGGAGGAAATGTGAGAAAAGCCGCTGGGGTAAGTGGGCTTTTTACCCTCTAAAGGAGGGATTGCGTCTCTCTGGTGTGTGCCAAGAGAAAATCCAGCTTTGTGTTCCAAACCAGTCTCTAATCTGAACTGACAAAACAAGTCGGAGGGGCTAAATTACTTCTCCTGGGATTTTGTTGATTGTTTTGTCTGTCTGTCTGTCTGTCTGTTTAAAATGCTTGTTCTGTGTTAACCGGGCTGCGCTTGCGTTGTTCAGTGCACTTGCATCCAAAGCGCGCCTGCTTTCTGAGATCACAATAAAATGGGTTACATGAGTTGGGGGAGCTCTGATGTACTCCTGCCTTTCCTACCTCTGGCAGTTTACTTTTTTTTTTTATTTAAAAAAAATGAAAGTACAAAAAACATATTAACAAACAGACACCAATTAGCATAAAAAATAGTACAATCACAACTGATCTATAAACAAGGTGACATGGTCTCAACAGTGGTTATTGCTTTATCCATTGATATCTTCGAAGTGTAAATATATGAATCCATATACAGACATGCAAAATTGGTCAGACCATTAATCCTCTCAACAACAGAAAAACAGAAAAACCAAACATCCAAAGACAGAAAACAAAACAGGCAAACAACAACAACAAAAAAAAACCCAAAAAACAAAAAAAACACCAATAGTTGCTGCTTTGCATATTGATATCTTCAAAGTGTGTGTTCAGGATAATATATACAGACAAAGAGACAGAAATGTAGGTGTGTATATATGAATATACATATATGCAGGAGGGCTAACATGGTTCTACTATTGTATTATATCACTTAATGCTAAGGAATAATTGATGATGGGTTATTTGATCAATATTGTATGTCAGTTGTTTACTTAAAAGCTTAACAGGTCCTGAACCTGCAGGGCTGCGCCACAGTGCTGTAATTGCTGCTGTTGTGTGAAGTTGTATCTGCTATGGAGACTGAGGCAGAGCCTGTAACAGACCCAGATAAAGGAGCAGGCTGAACTGCCGCCCCCCCCCTTAAAACAAACTCCATTCAGATCGGTTTGCTAAAAGTAATGTTTGAGTTTCACCTCCCCATCTGGGGTGATTTGTCAACAGATGTTAACTTTGTTTACTTCGGAAGAGAGAAAAACTTTTTAAGGGTGGCTGAGAAACAAATGAGATTAAACATGGGAAAAATCATCAGGGTTTTGAAAGGGCTTCTTTCTGCAGCTCATCATCCCATTGACCTACGTAAGGGGACAGAGGTGTCACAAGCTGCAGAAATTGAAAGATATTACAGAGATAAACAACCAAAATAAATTAACAAATTGCTAATAATGAGTTTTTGTTTATATGCCTGTTAAATTCCAAAGTACAGGATGAGATCTGCCTGCAGATTGCAGAGTCACTCCTGTCTGGGGTGAAAAACCCACCCCAATTCTCTTTAAGGAAACAATTGATCTTATAATGGGAAAAGCTGATATAAAGTTAGAAGGGATAGCTATTGTGCCTAATGTGATTGATGGTAATTGTCAAGGTAAGATGTAAGTTTTTTGCATGTGCCATGGATCTCTGGGTCTTTGAACAAAGAAAATGTATAACATAGTTGATTTTGTTAGCTATAGCTAAACCTTCCTTTGTTAAATATAAAGACCTCATGAGAAGACAAGATTCTCAAAATAAGACTACACAAAGAAATTTATTTTACACAAGAAATAAGTAAAACGGGTCTATATGTTATATAAAGATAAATAATGTTTTGAAGGCCTAATTGATACTGGGGTAAATATATCTGTACTTGCACTAGAACTTTGTTATTCCAAAAAAAAAAAAAAATCAGGTAATGGAGGTTATTACAAGACTTAAGAGATGTTAATGCTTGCTCATTTCCTGTAGGGGCACTGCAACTGGGATTGCTAACCAACTACAGCTCCTAATGACTGGTTTAAATCGTTATAATTTCTTTACATATATCTTTGCTATGTGAAGTCTTAAAAAAGGATTCCACAAGTGCTATTAAAAAGAGGAAAAAGTCTACATGAGTGATATTAACCTAAATTATAGTAAGTCTTAAGAGAGAAAACACAGGAACACTTGAAAGGTCTGAGTATGTGATAATATATGTAAAGGTGGTGTCTAAGCTGGAAGCTTCAGGAAGGACATAAAAGTTGGTGGTATTTTTAAAATGGAATAAAATACTAAAATATATTAATTACAGGAAAAAGGTTATTTTTTGAAGTTATTTTTATAAGAGACCTCTGACTTATAATTCAATGTGGCCAAAATATACTTGAGTGCATGCTGAATTTATAAACAAACTGTTTTGTGTATGTGTTTGTGTTTGTTTGCCTCTGTCCAATCTGTAAACAGCTGTTTTATTTGAGCTCAACAAATTTTCTTCCTTCATATTTTTTGATTTTTGAGACAAGTGTCTGCAATCTAATTTGGTTTATAAAGAGTTGCTTCTACCAAGTTACTGGCTAATCAAAATCATGTTAAAATTGGTTTTATAAATGTCATATGTGTCTAACTATGAATGGATGTTCATAGGACATACAAAGGTGGGTTAAGGTAATTAAATGAAAACCCGTTAGGGTGGAGAGAGATTATGATACAGGACTCCAGTTGATAACCAGTTTTTGTTCATTAATAAAGAGCCTCAATAATTTCCATAGCCTTATGGGAGACACCTTAATAAATATTGTGCAAAATATATTATTGTGATGTTTACATTGGTTATGTTAAAAGGTTAAATTTTGAAAAATAAGACAGTAAGGTTTGTTTTCTGATTAAAAGATGTTGTTGGTACCAAACTAAATTCTAATTTCATGGTATATTAAGTGTATTAATGCCTACAAAAGGTGCAATATTCTAAGATGTAAAACCAAAATTGTTTATATAATGTTAGACATCTGCCTTTCTCTTGAGTTCCAGATATTTGTAATAAGAAGTTCATGTCAGGCCAACATGAGGTCATCACTCAAATGATAATTTTTTCAACAAAAACATATGTAATGCAAACAGCCCAGACAATGTTATAAATTTCTTAAAAGATGTCCTGTTTTAAAAAGGTTGGATAAAATGTGGAAATGATAACTAAAAGGGCTATTTTATTGGGCTGTAAAAATGTTATCATGCTTGTTATATAACAATGCTACGTATGATTTTTTTGACTTCCAGTTTTCTTTGTAAAGCTATATAACTGTTGTTCTGTTAACATTCCACAGGGATTCAACTACTAGACCATCCATGATTAAAAAAATAATAATAACAGTTCTGACTGTACTTTATATTTCAAGGTACTTATAATGTAATGTCATTAATCTCTGCTGAATGTCTAACAACTGAGATTTGAAGACCAAAAATTAAAAAGACAAATTGGGCTTAGAGGATACCAATATATTGGCCAAGCCCCCTGAGGTCAAAATAACACCCAGGATATAAGGGAACCTCTGCTACAACATCATAACTTGGTTGAGTCCCTGACCTTCTGATCAAGGAGATTATGGGACCACAGAGGAAAATGATTGTATGGTGTACAGTGTGCCTAAGGAGAGTCACCAGGAGAAAAGGTCTCCCAAGCTTTCACAGAAAGCAACTTGGTTGAGCAAAGGCCGTGACTCATCCTGATGGCTGACACTGACAGAAGTACTGAGCAGTACTGTACATGGTTCCAAGGTAAATCCTGAGGAGAGTTAACTGACCTTGGTAGGTAACAAGACATTAATTTTAATCAGTACAGGTCTCACTTTAACTTGGTCTTAAACAACCAACAGAAAAGTATGACAAGATATTAATAGGTAGAAAAAAATTAATAAATAAGGTATACCAGTACAGTTAGGAACATGGGGGCAAGGATATGTTTGTGTATTACAGGTTATAAAGCACCTCTGTGGATGCCATCCTGGAACATGGGGCCATTTAAAAAAAAAAAAAAAGGAGAGATCTTTGAGCCCATGGTAAAGTGTGCTGCCAACAGCTCTGTCATGGATCCTACAATGGACTGATTATATTAACATGGTTGTGTCTCTTACTTCTGTTCTGACAATGCTAGTCATATTTTAGTTGCAGCAATGGGAAAGACCTCCAGTCTAACGGATCAAGAAAAACACCGCTTCAGCTATACCCCAAGCGCCCTGGGATGGACTCTGTTGGACTTAGCCAGGCTGTACTTGATTCTCTATGCCTTCCTTGTGCCCAACAAGCTATGGCGTCCATCGTTCTGATGTAACATAGAAAACCTCAATTTTGGAAAACTCCACTCTATGTCAAGTAGAGCCCAGGCTGCCATCATATGACATACTTTGTATTTCTTAAAGAAAAAAAAATATGTCATAGAGGGGGGAATGTAATGGGCAGTACTTTTAGCACATTTTAAGATATACAAGCCTCAAAATGTGTCTTGAGAAACATCCTGGAGGGATTGTAAAGAGTTAACTTTGCAGTTCTGACTTTGCCCTGGAATTCTTCTCCTTGCCTGAATTGTTAAAGTATATATATCATTATGGCCAGAGCCTGACCTGGTCACATGGTGCAAGGTAAACAACTATGGCCAGGCCTAGACATTCCAATCTATTACCATGGAAACCAAAAATGTATACAAGGTGAGAGCAAAGGCAGTTAAGTGCCACATTCTCTGGTCAGGAATGGGGGGCAATGACCGGTCCAAATTGATCCTAAATTAAAATTAAAACTCCATTTGTTCTGAAAGAGTTTTTGATCCCCTGCAGAGTTCGACACGATTTCTGATTTTTGCCGCAACACCATTGCACTCAAAATTCTGCATGTTGGTAATTTTGTCTTTTCCTGGCTATAGGTAAGAGGATAACCAAGACTTGCCATGTGGACTTTGTCCCAGAATCATGGAGTTTATGTTGTTAATAGGCTCAGAATGTCCTATCCTTCCCAATTAAAATCTCCCTAGATTTCTCCTTAAGCAAAGTAACATCTGTGTGTGCGTGAACATGTTTTACATTCTCTTCCCCTTTCCTGCATAAATATTTATGAATTTTTCTATCAAGTGGTGTTTCAGGAAGCCCCATCTGATCACATCTGCATTTGGGGGTCAGTGACAATGACAAGCTCCACTCATACTGAGCTGGTGTGCTCTCATCCAAGCACTCCTCAGATGGCCTCCTTTCCAGGGCACAAGGCATAGGTTGTTGTTGTTGTTGTTGTTGTTGTTGTGTGTGTGTATGTGTTGGTCCAAAAAACATGAAAATTGAGAGGGCAGAGCCAGACACTTCCTCTTCTATCAGTAAAACCAAGAAGATAATTCTTTATAGGATCCCTCTCACGATCTTGCATATGACACAGATGTGAACATGGGATGCACTGTTTTTAATCCATTTCAATTCTTTCCACATTGTCAATCAGAACAGCAAAATGCCTTCCTGTCCACACCAGAAGGATAGAGCCAGGTCCTGATGAGCTCGTGGGTCCCTTTCCAGCTGTTTATGGCAAAATTTCACAGAATGCATAGGGGTTTTTGTTGTTGCTGTTGAAAATGCCTTTTAAAAGAAAAAGTGATTTCTATGTATATAGACTGAAGTTTTAAACCCACACTCACACACAAGGAAGATATTCACAGTATATTGTGGTTTGGGTTATTTTGAGGGTTCCATAATGATATAAATATGGCAAAAGAAATAAGTCCCAAACTGTTAATATTTATTTTAAAAATATGCTTATTTCTCATAATTTTGTTAAGATTTACTCATCACATTTTCTTCAGTGTCTCACCTCCTCCTCTTCCTGCACAAATAACCGCTTCAGGACAGAACCTAAACCACCCAGCATGGCACCCAGGGTCTTCAGGAGAAGTCTGTGGCCAGGATCTTGCGTCCTCTCCTTGCTGGCCTGTGCCCCTGTTCCTACTCCTGTGCTGTCTCCGGGGACCTCACACACAAGCCTGGCCCCCATCTTCTAGTTCTTCCTAGGTTTCTTGTCCTCTCAGGAAACACAAGGTTCTCGTGACTTCACTGCTTAGAGTACGGTTTCCTTCCCTTATTTTCTGTGCAGTGATCTCTGTCAACTACACACTTGCTTGTCTGTGCTCTTTAATGTTTCCGCAACTGTTAAAAAAAAAAGGTCTGCGAGCATTTGTTATCCTCAAGCTGAGTTCCCAGAACCAAGCACACAGCTCATCACTCAGAAGGAATGCAATGAATGTTTGTGGAATATGAGAATGAAAACCCTGACTTACTATGCTCAGACATCAAAGGTGAAGTACACTACTGGGAATCTTAAATTCTAAAGGAGACTTAAGAAGGATATCAAGAGAAAAAGCAAGAGCTGCATTGGAAAAAACATGGGACCAGGTATTATTACCTTACAGCTTCCAACAATAGAGCAGACTAATGCAGGTGCTGGGTGCCTGTCCCAGACACAGTCATGAGCCATCACAAAAATAAGAGGAGGTCAGGGACCCTGACCGCAGGGTCAGACTGAAGTCCGTGGGAACCAGAGGGAGACAGAAGGTGACTGGGTCCTACAGGATGAGGATGAGGAGATGAATGTCTTGAGCAGGAGATGAGGGGGTCACACATCGTGCTTATGTGAGGGGTCACTGAGGGTCTTAGTTGTGTTCTTATTTCTCTCCAAATATGACATCAAACAAAAGCTACTTTCTCCAAAGAAGGCATCATGATCAGTGCAAGAAGACAGCTATATAGTACATGATGGTATGGAAACTGGCTCATCTCATTGTGTCCTCGCCTTGTGCCTCAGCTGATGAATGCCAGATGGAGCGAAAGCCCCAACCCATGATTGTGAAAGAATGTTAAAGGGAACGCAAAAAGAATAAGAATATGCTTTGGGATTAGGGTAGGAAGACTTCTTAAGTTAGGTATCAGAGAACAAAACAAACTATAAAGTAGTAGACAATCCAAGCTAAAGAAATCTTTTCAATGGGACATTACATTTAGAAAGTCAAGAGAGGTAAAGCTAGAACAGTTTGCATTGTACCGCTCAAGCAGGGACTCATGAGTGGACTAGAGCAGTGTCTGGCAGATATGATGTCTGGCCAACCAGCCAAAGTGACAGGAGGGGAGGGCCAAGTCTTGGTGAAAATGTGAGAAAAATTAGATTCCTACAAAGTTTCATGGGAATGAAAAGCTACAGCCATCACAGAGACTAGGGAAGGCATTTTCTGTTTTGCTACTTTCCTTAATTATTTTTTAAATGTAACGGATTTTTCCTATTTGAGAAGCAACCCAGTTAAAAGGTGTCTTGGTTATTTTTTTATTGTTGAGACAAAATATTTAACACCCAAAATGAGGGAAGGAAGAGTTTATTTAGCTCACAGTCTGTGGAGGTTTCAGGCCATACTCGGCTGGCTCCAAGGCAGAGTGGCCCATGGCACAGGGCAACTGTTCATGGTGGTGGAAGACAGCAAAAGCAACAAGAGCACAAGGGGAGACAAGCCTCTTCCCCTCTCTTATACTGTAGCCGGGCTACACAGACCCATGCGTAATCTCCATGCCCAGCCATCCTCTTGCACAGGCTCAGGATTAATATAAAGTAAGGACCCTGGCCCCCTGCTCAGTCACATAGTTAACCTTTTAAACTTTTAAAATTGACACAATGAACAACATCCTAGAGTGGTAAAGGCATGTCCTTTGCACTCCAGGATGTAGAGCTGCTGAGTCATCTAGTCAAGCCCCTATACTCCTCAAATTGACACAGTGTATCAACCATAACAATCCACCCCTTGTGAACTTGGCAAGCAGACACAGTTTTTAAACCAGTATTAAGTCTATCAAGACATTATATCATATTAGGACTATAATATTTTATTTTTGCCCCCCCAAAGACTTATGTTTTTTTATGTAAAAGACATTTTAGTTTATTTCTAAGGGTTGTTAAAGTCTTAACAGTTTTAGAGTTGTTGAAAAGTTTAAGTATTCTCTTTTGGTTGTAAGGTAAACTCTTAGCTGTGAGTATCTGTATAAACGAAAAGTTAAACACTTTTAATATTTATTTATTTATTTATTTACTTTTAACATTTAATGGCACAAAATAAGCAGTTTTATTTTAAAAGGTATAAATGGGGATATAGAGCATTGGGACTAAAGCAAGTCTAAAATTCAGTAGGGTTAACTCTATGTCTTGTAGTTTTATATTTAGCATTTGAAGTAACTTGTGGGACATTGTGAGTTTTAAAGGGCTTGTATAACTCTACCTCTATTGCAATTTGGGTGGTTATAGCTCTCACTGTCTTTTTTTAGGCCTTTTTTTGTAGCTTTTTTAAAGACAATTTATGTTTTTGGCTTTTTTAAACTTTTGTGGTCTCTAGGGCACTTTCCCTTTTATATTTATAGCTTTATATACTGCCCTCTCATGGGCACACCACCTGGCCTCTCAGTTCTTTTGGAATTGAGGTGGAAGATTTTTTATCTTAGAACTCTTGTATTTTGTATGTATTTAAAACTAGTGTTAGCTGGACCATGCTAAGGTTTGTTGCCACCTGGAGCAGTAGACAAGCTTTCCCCTCTCTTTGCCTAGTTGAGTACCTGGATTGCTGAGTACTTTGAGGTTAATTCTGAGGAGCAAATATGTTATGCCACAGCCACCATTTTGGAACCTCTTGTGGCCTCTGCCAACATTTTGGCACATGGCACTCTGTGTATTTTTTTTAAAGCAGAGTCTTTTACCTTTGCAGTTTTGAGGCTGCAAAGGGTGAAGACTTGTTATTTGTGATGCCTTTAAACCATCTTCCTTCTTTTTTTCCTTATTTTTTAGTAACGGAGTATTTTAGCTTCCTGTTTGTAATCTACAGCCTTATAGGAGATTTTTTTGGGGGGGGAGCCAAACTCACAACATTTTAAATTATTTTGTTTGGCTCTTTGTTTTTGATTTTAACATAAATATGGCTAAAAGCCCCTAACAATAGCCATACCATTGCTGTAATATTTGACTGTCTTAAATTGTTTTGTCTTAGTCTGTTGCTCTTAATCTCAGTCTCAGGCAAAGTCTCTGGACATGAGCAAAATGTAGATAAACTTTCTGCCAGGTCATCACATACATCATCTAGAATCTAGCACCAAACACAGTTTCTTTTTTTCATCAGAAGCCTCTCGAACCCAGTCTTTACCGGCCGGATTTTTATCAGACTTTTGGTCTTTTGAGCTCTGACCAGAATCTCTCATATAGAACTGCTAACAGCATTCCAGCCCTACTCTTTCAGGAGACATCTCTGAACCTTTCAAACACTTCCCACAAGCCATTTGTAAAGGTTCTTGAACCACATGCTCAGGTACAGTCACAGCAATGACCCCACTCCTGATACCAAATTCTGTCTTGGTTTTTGAGACAAAAGATCTAATGTCCAAAATTAAGGAAAGATTTATTTAGCTTATAGTTTGTAGAGATTTTAGTCTATTGTTATGGTTTGTGTCTGGGTGTCACCCCCAAAGACACAAGCAATCATGGGGTGGGCTTTTAGAGTTTTGATTGATTGAGTGTGAGAGCTACCCCTGCCCTGGGGCAGATAGTTTGCATAAGTAAAAGAAAGAGGCTTGCTCTTTCCATTGCTCCTCCATGTTGCTTTACTGTGTTCTACCACTATGAATGTTTTCCTTCTTTCATGTGCTGCTCCTCTTTGGAGGCAGCCAAGTATGTAATGAAACGCACAAACTGTAAGCTAAATAAACCTTTCCTTCCTTCATTTCAGGCATCAGGTATTTTGTCTCAGCAACAAGAGAAAAGTAACCAAGAGAATTTGGTACCAGAGAAGTGGGGTCCTTGCTGTGACTATACCTGACCATGTGATTCAAGAACTTTTGGAAACGGCTTGTGGAAAGTATTTGGAAAGGTTTAGAGATGTTGCCTGAAAGAGTAGAGCTGGAACTCCTTCAGCTCTGTTCTGTATGGGAGATTCTGGTCAGAGCTCAGAAGACCAAACAGCTGACAGAAATCCTTCCAGTAAAGACTGAGTTCAAGAGATTTCTACCGGGAAGGACTGCATTGGTTGCTGGACTCCAGATGACGTATATTATGGCTTGGCAGAAAGTTTGTCTGCATTTTTCTCGAGTCTAGAGACTTTGCCTGAGACTGAGGTTAAGGGCAGTGGACTAATTAATCTGGCAAAAGGAATTTCAAGGCAGTTGAATGTTGGAGTAGTGGTATGGCTATTGTTGGGAGCTTTTAGCCAGATTTATATTGATAATCAATAGCCAAGAGCCCAGAAAGATGATTTAAAACATTGTAGGTTTGGCCAGAAGGAAAAAACCTCCAGTAAAGTTGTAGACTGCAAAGATAAGGCTGAGGAGCTTGCCATTGCTGAGAGGAAACAAGAGAATAGAAAAGAGGCCTGAGGACATCACAAGAAGTAGTATGTCTCCACCCTTTGCAGCCTGAGAACTGCAAAGGTAAAAGATTTTGCTTTGAGAAGGAAGCTGCAGGGCACTATACTGCAAAATGGCAGTGGTGGCAGCGGCGGTGGCAGCAGCAGTGGCAGCAGCAGTGGCAGCAGCAGCAGTGTTGGTGGCCACACCAGATTCCAGAATGGTGGTGGCATAGAGAATTTGCTCCTCAGAACCAGATGCAGAGCGCCCAGTGATCCAGGCACTTGACTCCTATGGCCAAGAGAGGAAGGCAGACCCTGGCTTCCATGTGGCAATGGTTTTAGGTGTACACAGAATGCAAGAGTTCTCAGGTTAAAAAGGCTTCCACCTCGATTTTAGAAGAAGTGCCTGGGAGGCCAGGCAGTTTGCCCCCGAAAGGGCAATGTGTGAAGCTGTGAGTGTGAAGCAAAAGGTGCATTGGAGACTTCAAAAGTTTAGAAAATCCAGGAATGTGGATTGTCTGAGGAAGGCTGCAAGAAAGGAGCAAAGTAGGCCCAAGAGAAAAGCTGTGGGAGCTGTAACCACTGGAAGTGCCATTGGGATGAAATCATGCAAGCCCTTTGGAGCCCACAATGTGTCACAGATTGTTTCAGATAATGGACATGGAACTATAGGACATAACATTAGCCCTGCTGGATTTTTTACTTGCTTTGATCCCAATGTTCTGTATCCCCCTGTTTGTACCTTTTGGAATCATATTTATTTTGTGCCATTGAATGTTGGAAGTACTTTACTTTTCATTTGTACAGGGGCTCATAGCTAAGAGTTTGCCTTACATCTTGGAGGAGACTTGGGAATTGGACATTTTGGCAGTGCTGAAACTATTAGGATTTTGGCAGCTCTTATAGATAGATTAAATGCTGTTTGTATAAAGGGATGTACATTAGTCTTTGGGGGAATGTCCATTAGCCAGAGGTGGAATGTTATGGTTTTGTGTCTGGGTGTCCCCCCAAAGACACGTTCAGTCATGGGAGGGCTTTTACAGTTTTGATGGGTATGAGTGCTACACCTGCCCTGGGGCAGATAGTTTGCATATGTAAGGGAAAAGGGCTTGTTTTTCACACTACTCTTCCATTTTGTTCTTGTTGTTTTACTGTGTGCTGCCACCATGAATGTTTGCCCTCTGCCATGTGCTGCTCCACTTTGGAGGCAGCCAAGTATGTACAGAAACTTGCACAAATTGTAAGCTAAATAAACCTTTCCTTCCTTAATTTTGGGTGTCAGGTATTTTGTCTCAACAATGAGAGAAAAGTGACCAAGACATCTATATTTGGCTGGCTCCAAGACAGAATGGCACATGGCACAGGGCAACCATTTATAGTGGTGAAAGAGCAAACGCAGCAACAGCAAGAGGAAAAAAAAGCCTCTTTTCCTCCCTTATATTGTCAGAGGCTACCCCCACCCTAGAGGTGCATAACAGTCACATAATCTCCATGTCTTCCTCTTACACAGGCTCATGATAAATATAAAATAAAGACCCTGACCCCTTGCTCAATCACATAGTTAACCTTTTAAACTATTTTAATTGACACAATGAACAACATCCTAGAGTGGCAAGGGCATGTCCTTTGCACCCCAGGATGTAGAACTGCTGAGTCATTCAGCCACACCTCTAGACTTCTCAAGTTGACACAATGTATCAACCATAACAAAATGTTCACCTGAGCTTTTTAGAGCTACTGTGTTTTATCCCCTTCAACACATGGCTGTGGGCATCATAAAAGTCCCCTGACCCAAACATCTATCTGAGCTTCCCATTTATTTCAAGGAACATGTACTAAGTACCTGGTATTAGGAGTGAGGACATCCATGGGCAATTGTCCATGTCTTCCCGAAACTTGCGGTGTAGTAGGGGAGGCAGACAGTGCTTATCCAGATCAAGGCATCCAGAGCACTATGGGACCTACTGTGCAGAGTGGCCACATACAGTGGCCAAGAGATAAGGAGCTTCAGCTTTGGAGTCCACTAGTGAAGACCATTTCTTCTTCCAAAATACCTCCAACCCACTTTGACGTGGCCGCACTTGCAGGAAGCTGAGCATGTTCTGCCTGGACATCTCTTGCGGGCCCAGAAGCAGTGACTAAAGCTAGGTAGTCACTCAAGAAAGACGTTTTAGTGAATCATTTCCTCCACTTATCACCTTGAAAGGCCTTTTTGTAACCTTAGTGAAATTAGCACACGGGCTAATATGGTATGTGGTTGGCAAAGAGGTTTCCTTAGGCTGAAAGGGAGATATGACAAAAGCAAAGCACCCCAAATTTGGCATTTAGTTGAGGATCAGACTCCAGAGATTGCCTATCTGCTGGGTGCCCATGGTGAAGGGCCAGACTTCAGTTTCTCCGTGTGACTGGGAGATAGTTGGGTGAAAATTCAAACTCAAGAAGCTAAAAGTTCCAGCCTTAGACTCACAGCAGAAATTCAATCAAGATTAGTTCCCTGTACTCTTTTCCTCTTTCAAGGGCAAAACCCCAAAAAAGCTTCTTATTAAAAACCTTGATTTTAAGGGAGTGAGTGATTTTAGTGCCTAAAACTCTTCATTTCCCCAAACCACTGATGACATATTCCAGGAAGCAGTGGGAAGGCAAATGCTCATGTAGTCCAGTTCGGGTCAGGAGAAAGTTCTACAATAGGGCATTATAGACTCCAGCATCACCCATAAGAACACAGCCAGATCTGTAAGCAAGAAATGTCCTGTTTTGCTCATCTTTTACTCTGGCTTTCTTAGTATTTTAATTTAAGTGCAGACATTTACATTTACAGACCAGGCTATTTATGTAAAGAGAAGATGAAATTGCTGTTAATGAAACAGAATTTCAGAATGATGGTCAGGATTTCAGATCAGTGGTTGAAATTTCAGATCAGTGGTTGAAGTTCCAGAAAATCTTTATCTTTGATGAAAAGAAAGGAACACATCCAGCTGTGATGAGGAAGTCTCTTGGGCTTATGCAGTAGGGCAGAATTGCGAGGAGGCCAGTGAGGTCAGGCACTGAGTGCACACGGGCATCTCTGCCGGCAGCAGGACTCACCCACAGCCCTGTGAATGGCACTGGCTCGGTCAGAGCGAGCCTCTCACCTGTGGGTATTGTTAGTTACAAACTCAGTCACAGAGCGTGAAGAACTGAAACACATGCAAATCACATTGATTCTCCTAGGAGCCAAGGGCTGTCCCATCCACCTGGTACAATTCATCCTGCCTGCCCAGCGGCCCCTGCCTTCTGCCCCTTCTACTCAAAGCCTGAGTCCCACATGGCTGAGATTAAGTGACATAGATCCCCGAGGCAGTTTCTCCTGACGCCAGCCGCTAACCAGAATCACCAAGGATTTGCTCTGAAATGAAAATTTCCAGGTTGTACTGGACCACTGCCCTGTGAGGCTCCAGGGCTGCCATGACATGTCATAGGATGTGAGCAGCTTGAGCAGCACATATTCATGCATTCAGTCCATTCCCTGAAGCCCAAGGTCAGGGCAGGCACGCTGTGCTCCTGGGGTAGGTGAGCATTCTCTCCACTTCCTCTTCTGGCTGTGTTCCTTGGCTTGTCTGGATTTGTGGCTCTCACCTTCACCTTCCCACTGCACGCGTGTGTATCTAACCTCTCATAGGACATGGTCATGGACTTTAGCATATACACGAGTAACCCGGAAAGATCACACCTTCAGATTCCTAACTGAATCACATCTGAACAGACATTTTCTCCAAATAAAGACACATGCTCGGGTTCCAGGGATTCACATGTGGGCTTATCCTTGGGACCCCTATTTAGCCGGCTACAACTGGTTTGTGAACCCAGGGGAATGAGAGTAGATATGTAAAAATGTGCATTAAATCCAGAGGACTAGTGCCAGAGGGCTTGGTGCATTCAGATCTCATCTCCAAGTCAGTGATTCCAAAAATCTCTCTCCAGGCCAGACTACATCTCAGAATTCTTAACTCATGTATGTTCAATCACCTGTTTGACATTTACAGTTAAAGTGTTTTACTCTGACACTTACTAAGCAAAAAGTATAAATTCTTTGTAGTGTTTCCCTAAAGTGCCTCGTTAACAGTGTTTTACTGTATGCAGGAGCCAAGAGGCCTGGGGCCATCCTCCCTGTCCTGGTTTTACAAGTTATCCTCAGATGGCAGGTTCTTCCTCAGAAAATTGTGGGATTACACCCAAGCAGAAAACAACCGTGCATCCAAATACCTTTCTCTTACCTTCCTATGGGTCCCGTGTCCTTGCCTCAAGTGTTTTGTCTTCTACTATACTTTTAAATTCAGCTGTTTCCAAGGAATCAATAACAGGTGCCTTCCTGGACCCTATTTATGATACAGGCCATGAAGATGGCCCTCAACCTCACCTCCTCTATCACATCCTGCCCAAAGGCACCAAGACCCACCACTCACACAACTTTGGTAGCCTCCCAGTGAGCCCCTAGGTGGTCTGTTGTCTCTTGTCCTCTTTAGTCAATGGGTGTTGCACAGGTCCTGGTTACTTCATATCTTGTCATACACAGGCCACCCTGACAATACTGTGTCAGTGTATTCCCATCACAGCACCCATGCCTTTCAGTTTAGCTTGGTCCACGGTGCCCCTTGTGGCATACCCTCTACTTTCTGATAACTAAATGCCAGCCGTAAGGACCTCATCCAGTTCTGTTAAGATGCTGGAAAACTCTTTTTTATCCCAGGGAACTTAGAGACTGGCTTCCGTAGGTCCAGTTGTTAACTTCTGACTCTTAGACTGTTTGATGAATACTTTCTTCTCATCTTTCAGGCTTCAGCTCAAAGTTCCTTCGTACCGCTGGTCCTGTCCGAAACACTCTCCTGGTAGTTCCCCCACTGCAGTCATTACCTCACTCTATCCCTGACTCATAGCACACCAGTTCTTATACTGAGTTTTTTTACTAGTTTGTTCTATACTTCATACGATTGTTGCATAGTTAAACCGTCAGTGAGTATTTTAGGACTAATGAATAAACTGGGTGTTTTCACAGCCACAGTTAAGCTTAGTCCCTACAAAGGAAATGTAACCTTTGATGGGTAGCTCCCAGAGGTGGATACTGAATGGTCCCAGGGGTTGGTGGGTGGGCCTTAGTCTTCACAGCTGGTGGCCCCGAGAGCTGGAAGAATGTGTTTCCTGCTGCTGAGGAGACAGTGTGCATGCAGATCATGTGAGGAAATTCCTTTTCCTTCTATGCATGGAAATCGAGGTATTTCTGTTTTGACCCAAGTGTAAACACCTTCTATATAAGATGTCACACGTTAACTTGGGGAAGTTCTTCCGTGAGCACTGGAATTGATCAGATCAGCTAAGCAGCCCAGAGCAATGAATCGAGGAATGAAGCCAAGGGATGAGAAGAGTTTTCACGCGCCTGTGCATCCCAAGGCTGAGCTGAGACGGGGGAAGGTGAGCATGGCCCAGCACGCAGAGGTTCACTGGCGAGAGCTAAGTGCCTGCCTCACTGCAGGCAGCTGGGAAGAGGTGGAGGAGAAGCGGCAGGCAGACTCTGCACCGGTGCGTTAGACGGTCGGGCGTGGAGGTGGGTGACTCACACACTTCCTGGGGGAGAAAAGGGAAGAGAAGAAAAAAATGGAAGGAAGAGGGAGGGTGAGAGAAAGAAGGGAGGGAAGAAGGGATGGGGGAAAAAGGGCAGACCTCGAATTCCAGGGCACACAGGGAATAGAGAGGGAGTCTCATCAGAACTTCGTCCCGGGTATCAGAGAAGGAGCCATAAACCGCAGCAGTGGCTGCTCCTTCACGTCCGCACAGTGGGGGCCAGAGCGCACACAGTGGCCAAGTGGAGTCACTGTGGTTTTGATTGGATGACCCAACAGTAGTGGGAGTCACAGCCTCAGGAGTCTAGCTGACCGGGGGGAAGCTGGCCTTCTCCTCAACTAGAGGCTTATTTATCTAAAATTCACACGGACGCGTGCATGCACACGTGTTCAATACCGTACACATATACACACGCACGCACATTTTTAGTGACTGACCAACAGCTTCATCCAGTGGGTTTTGCATTCTAAACTTTCCAAAAAAACTGATCCAAAGTGTATTACCGTAGTTCGTGATTAGCCTGTGTGAAGCTTAGAGGCTTACTGGATGTGATCACCAAGCCAGAGACTTAGGAAAGAAAACAAATACAGACTAAAACCAAAGGGCAACTTCTCATTTCAGAGGGGAAGCGCTTCCTAAAAGACAGGTGTCCAGTGTCCCCTAGTGGCCACGCTTGGGTATGGCGCCAGGACAGAAACGAGTTATTCTGTTTTATTAACAGAATAAGAAAAATACATTTGGATTTGTCATGTTATTGAATCTCGTTAGATTATTTTTAGTGTTTATTTTAAAAATAAAAGAACAAAAACATATAGACAAACAGACATCCATTTACAAAACAGCACAAAACAATACAAGCAGCACTGAATTACAGATGAGGTGGTAGGAAATAACCATGGTTGTTGTTTTACATATTGATATCTTCAAAGTGGTTACTCAGGAAAACAAATTTAGACGGGCAAGACTGACCAAATAATTAATGATTAACTGTTCATTTCAATAAAGTGACAGAAGTCAGTAGTACAACTGTTAGCTAACCTGCATATACATATGTACATAATTTCCCTTTCTTTCTTTTCTCTTTTCCATCATCCTAGTTGCTCTTTACTTTTGAGCAGTTTCCTTTTGTTTCACAATGTCTATCACAAAATTGTTGTGCAGATTCAAAGCAATTCCCATTAAAATACCATTAGCATATGTCACAGATCTACAGAAAACATTCCTAAAGTTCATCTGGAGCTAGAAGAGACCCTCCTAATTTTTATACACTCTTTCAAGTTCTTACACTAGTTACTTACACATGCAGGTCTGATTTGTTTCCCTTATGAGGATGGTCTCTACTTGTGACCATTTACCTATAAAAGCCTCAAGTTTATCTTTCTTTATAACTTAGTAATATTCCACTATATTAAAATGCCACAACTTTTTATCCATTCCTCAGTGGATGGGCATTTGAGTTGCTTCCATGACTTAGCTATGACAAATTGTGCTGCTATAAACATGGGTGCACATATATTGCTGTGATACGATGTTTTCAGATTTTCTGGGAAAATACCCAGAGGGGGAATGGCTGGGTATCCCCAGAAGGGGTTTATACCCAAAAGGGAAATTTCCCTTCCCCAGAAGGGAAATACCCTGAATGGGACC
This sequence comes from Dinomys branickii, assembly GCA_004027595.1. Taxonomy (NCBI): domain Eukaryota; kingdom Metazoa; phylum Chordata; class Mammalia; order Rodentia; family Dinomyidae; genus Dinomys; species Dinomys branickii. Next base: position 31,752 of record PVLD010010590.1, read on the forward strand.
TCTAGATCTAGTTTGCTGAGGAATCTCCAAACTGATTTCCACAGTGGTTTCACCAGTCTGCATTCCCACCAGCAGTGGAGAGGAGTTCCTATTTCTCCACAGCCTCGCCAGCATTTGTTATTGGATGATTTTTTAATGATAGCCATTCTTATTGGGGAAATCTCAATGTTGTTTTAATTTGCATTTCTCACATGACTAATAATGTTGAACATTTTCTCATGTATTTATTTGCCATTTGTATTTCTTTATCTGAGAAGTGTGTGTTCCTCTCAGATGTCCATTTTAAGATTGGATCTTTAGGCAATTAGACAACAGAGAGAAATAAGAAGAATAAGAATAGGAAAGGAAGAAGTGAAATTATCACTATTTGCAGATGACATGATACTTTACATGGAAGACCGCAAAAACTCCATCGGAAGACTCCTTAGATTAATCCACAAATTTAGTGGTGTAGCTGGATACAAAGTCAACACTCAAAACTCAATAGCATTCCTACACAAACAACAAACAGACTGAGAGAGAAATTAAGGAAACCATACATTTCACAGTCATCCTTTCACCATACCTCTAAGGAAACCATGCCTTTCACCAGCATCCAAGAAATTAAAATATTTTGGAATCAATCTAACAAAAGAATAAAAGATCTGTTCTGTGAAAACTATAGTACTCTCCAAAAAAAAGATCAGAGATGATTTCAGTCAATGGAAAAATATTTTTTGCTCATGGATAAGAAATACCAACACTGTGAAAATGGTGATACTACCAAAATTGTTGTACAGATTCAATGCAATTCCCATTAAAATACCATCAGCATACCTCACAGATCTACAGAAAACATTCCTAAAAGTCATCTGGAGCTAGAAGAGACCCAGAATAGCAAAAGCAATCCTGGACAAAAAGGCAAGTCAGGTGGAATCACAATTGCTGACCTGAAATTATACTACAAAGCTACTGTAATAAAATCAACCCGGTGGTACTTGATAAAAAACAGACCTGAGGATCAATTGAACAGACTGGAAGATACAGCCAAAACCACAAGCACATTCAGCCACCTAATCTTTGACAAAGGGACCAAAAACTCACTGGAAGAAAGATAGCCTCTTTAATAAATGCTGCTGGAAAAATTGGCTTACCACTTGCCAAAGACTGAAAATAGACCCAAATCTATCACGATGCACCAAACTCAAGCCAAAAAGATCACAGATCTCAATATTAAAACAGAAACACTAAATCTATTGGAATAGAAAGTAGTTATAAATCTTGAACACATAGGAGTAGGCAGAGAGTTCATGAACAAACACCAAACCACATGGGAAATACTTCAAAGAATCAACAACTGGAACCTCATCTTACTGAAAAGCTTTTGCATATCTAAAGAAATCATCAGCAGAATAAAAAGAAAACCCACAAATTGGGAAAAAATGTTACCTGACTGTCCCTCGGAAAAAGGTCTTCTATCTAGATAGTGTAAAGAATTAACAAACATTGGCCCCTCCTAAATTCAAAGAACCTCATTAGATTCAATACCTGGTCTTTAAGTGATGAATATTATTTACTTTGATAAATGACAAAAATGATTTTAATATGATCTGATGAGAAAAAATGAGAAATACTAATATTTTACAGTGTGTTGATGAATAATTTGTCCAAAAGGGCAGAATTTTGATTTTGTCCAAATTTTGTGCCAATAAGCTATTGTGCTTCACACAAACTGAGTTTAACAGACTAGTGTGAAAAAGTACACCATTATTAGACTTCCAAAGATGAAAATCTTTCATATTAATGAAACCAAGACAGGGCATTAATTAGTGATACTGAAAAAATAACTGAAACAAAGCAGTATAAAAATAACCACAGTTTTTTTCTCAAAGGATCTCAACACAAATTATGAACCCACACACTTTGTGTTCTGAAGCAATTGTTGTGCACGAGAATCAAGTGGGAACTGAAAGCAGCTGATCAATTAAAGGAAAAAGGAAACTTTGTAGAAAAATGAGGGAGACATGTTAGATGGCTCAACGCACAGAAACGTGGATCCTCGGGCAAGCAGGCAAAGGGAACAGAAGATCACATAGACAACACCACTTTACAACTATTATCATGAGCAAGCTGACCGACAGCTGGAGACGAAGTGGGTGAGTCACAGGCAAAGGACACAAGGCCACCTGTGCCCGGCCACCACCCCACCCCAAGCCCCAGGCCAGTGTGGGCGGCGCTCATACATACATTGGTCACAAGGTCTTGGCAAGGGAGGAGGAGTCCAAGCAGTGGACCCTCCCAGGAAAGGTCTGCAGGAGCCCTGGCTCTACCATGTGGCACTGCCTGGAGAAAGCTACAGACCGGGCCACCACCACTGAGGGACCATCTTCAGAAGTGATCCTGAAACATAGACTCAGTGACAGGGGCAGCCAGCCAGTGACACTTGGGGGAAAGTTAGCTTGATTCCTGTAAAGAGGAAGTAGGCAAATCTGATTTCCTAAGGTTGTTTAGTCCTGAGGGGGAAGGAGAGGGGCAGAGATTTGTCAGATGTCACATCAAACTCGAGGAGCGCTTACAGTCAAATCTGAGAATGGTAAGAGCAAAGAGCAGCCGTGGTAAACAAGGAAAGTCACACAACATGAAACAGACAAACATAAGTTGGAATCAAAGACATCAGAATAAACATGTAGAACATTGGAAAGAACAAAAAACATACACATATTATCAGATCTTAAAATATTAGAGTTAAGGTTGTGAAAGTCTAAAAGCAGTTGGAAGGAATCAGCTGAGCCTGGGCAATGGTAAGGACCTCGTGAGCACATTAAAGGGAATGGAATGAAGTGACAGGCAAGTCACTCGTGGTCAGCACTGGGAGGGGCCGTCCTGCTCGAGTCGGGCCCCAAGAATGGCAGACATTCAGAAAACTACTCAGATTATAAAAAGAGCTGCTGGGTGACTGGCTGTGTACCAAGCAATCTCCTAATGCACATGTTATGGCAGTTTTCGAGAAAACTGCCTGCACATGGGGGAAACTAAGGCACAAAGCCACTGGTAATTACCAGTGTCACACAATGACAGGTTGTCAGATAACTGGACTCTGCCACGGGCCACTCTGCCTCATGAAACTGTTCCTGGGCTTCCAGCTCCCGGCAGAAGCCAGGCATGGTCATACTATAGGCAGTCCTTCCTATATCCCTGATCCAGGGGTTATACAGGATGTGTGGTTGAATGAACCATTTTATTAAAATCAGTGATGTTTCCTTTTACTTTTCTCAAGGTGGCCACTTTAAAGGTTTCAGCAGTGGGTCTCATGTGTTATGCCGGGTAGGGTCTGGGAGAGCAGGAGCCCAGGGTAAGCAGAGCTCTCCGCTCACTCAACGTTCCCCTGGGCCTCCTCCTCTGGCTCCAGACCAAAATGACATGGCTCTGTCCCCTGACTCTCTGGGCCCCTCAGGAGAAGTAAATGCACATCTCCAGTGCGGGTGACACACATTTCAGGAGGCTCACTGGGGAGTGGGGGAGCGGCTGCGGTGGTGTCAAGTTTGACCTATTCTCTTTTCATAAAGAAGGGATCGCCACATTTTGCTGACAGTTCTGATTATTTCTGAGAGGTCCCTCATTCCAAGGTGGGGACTCTGAGGCCAAGCAATGGGCAGGACTCACAGCAGTAGAGAGGCTTGGCATGGAATAGCAGGCAGCAGCAGTCCCTGGCCCCACACTGTCCCAGAAAAGCACTTCCTTCCTTTGTTTAAAGACACTCAGAGACTGCTGTTCCTACAGCTGAGCACCCACTGGGACCTGGGACAGGGCCTCAAGTCAGCGGCACCAGGACCCAGTGCCACACTTGGGTGCAGGGTGAGCCTCAGCGGTCCCTGCTCAGGGCCATGCTCAGGCTTCCTGGGCTGGGAGGGACTATGACTGGACCCCTAAGCTAGAGCCCACAGTGCTGGCACAAGAGGCCATGCCATGGTTCTCCTGAGGAGCAAAGCCTGTCCTCCCCTCCCTCAAGTCAACCAAATCCTGCTCTGCTCACCAAGAACAACGAGGACAAGTCTAAAGCCACTTCACAATGCTAGGGAGTCAGGGACAGGGAACTCTGGGGCAGCACAGGACCAGACAGGCTTCAGGCACTGCCTGCGATGTCCTCCTGCTGTCCAAGAACTATCTGGAAACAAAGACACCTTTGCAGCCACCTGTCCCTTGCATGGGGAAAGTGAGACCAAGCAGGAAGGAAGCCCATGCTCTAGTCCAAGGGGTCTCCACAGAGCTGGAGCTCAGACTTCAGAGACCTGAGCTCTAGTCTGAGATCTCAGAGCAGAAGATGCAGTATGATTATTTGGGTTTTGCTGGATCGGTCTCCTGTACCTGCTGCCACTGATCTCTGCAAAGCTGACTGAAATCATACAGGCTCATTTTCTCACAGTTCTGGAGGATACAGATTTAAAGCCTGGGAGCATCAGGAAGACTCCAGGGAGTCTTCCCAGGGCTTTCCAGCCATGAAGCTGCTTATATGCCTCGGCTCAGTGCCCTCCTCCCTCCTCAGAGGTCACCTCTCCAAGGGCTGCTGTGGCCCTGGTCCTGCTTACACTGAGCCTCTTGCCATCCTTTTGAGAGCCCCTGGCTCACATCCGGCCCACCTGGAGAGTAGGCTCCCCGTCACAGGGGAATCTGAGTTCAGCCCCAGCTGCACAGGGATAAGGGTAACGTGGACATTGCAGGGCCCTTTGTTCCCCTCCCACACAGACAGAGCCGCGAGGCTGCCACAGGGTGGCCTGTCAGGGGCTGCAGCACCTCTGCTCCTGCGAGCATTCCGGCGTCCTCTGAGGTGTGAAGACAATTTCACTGGCTCTGAAAAGGGAACAATTTACTTCAGGATTTGAATTAATAAAGGCATAATCACTCACCTACAAACATTCTTTCACTTTATGTATTCATAAGCTATCATTACACTTACAAACATTTTATGTTTTTTTTTTTTTAATTTTGTAGTAATTCTTAAATGGGTTTAGAGATCAGCCATAGTGTGCATCAGGGAAAATTACAACATGAGGTATGATAGTCAATATATTTAAATCTCTTCTAAATGTACAGTTGTTACAGAAAAGAATCCAACATGGTGCATTCTGTAGAGGAAGTTTTAAATATTTGCTGCGCCGTGGAGGAGGGACAATCTGCAAGACAGACTGGGACAAGACAGCCGGCCACAGAGGCAGAGCGCTGCAGGCAAGAGTTCTGGGGAAGAAGAGGGCTGCTTGGCAGAACTGGAGCCCATTTCTCTCTCCACGTCCTATCACCCTTGCCTGGAAAAATATTTTTAAATCTGTAACTGACAATCTCCATGTGCTCCCTGCAGACACAGAGGCTCTGAGAAACATGGCCGAGGATTGTAGCATGTTTCTCTGATATAAGCTGTGATTTCCTCACGTGGTACAGCTTGCAAAGATGTCAGAGCAGAAGGGCAAACCCCGTGGCCACTCAGTGTCCTCCAAGGGGCGCACTGTTGGGGTTCTCTCACCCCAGCAGGGACAGGGGTGGAGGAGCCCAGGAGCCAGCCTGGGCAGCCAGGGCCTTCGGTGTGGGCTGAGGCTCTGCCCTGAGCAACTGTGCGTCTAAGATGAGCAGGTGTTGTACACCTTGCTTGGGGTGTGGGGAGCAGGCCAAAGGGACTGGACCCCTTGAGGCCGACGTGCTCTTTGATGTACAAAAGCCTTTCCTGCCATGGGACCCTGGAGGGTGGCTCTTCAAGGGAAAGCCAAGCACAGACAACTCCAGATGTGGAGCCTCATAAGCGGGCACCAGCTTCCTGTGGCCCTGCAGTGGGGCGGTGTATTGCGCTCCTGTGAGCCACGCCTGTCTCCTCTGCACAGAACAGTGTGTGTATGAATGCAGGGGTAGCAGAACTACAAGTGTGTGGGTTTGTTTTGGGAAGAAATTTTTAAAAATCTATAGCCAAGCATCAGACCAAAAAATACTAGGCATTTGGGCTCCCAAACCATATTTAAAGTCTTTTGCCCTGAACTTGCAAACAGAGCAAGAAATTGTTATTTGTTCATGCCCAGGCCAGCTCACTGCCGCTGCCTTTCCCGTGATAACTCCTACTGATAGTTACAAACCTCATGCTGATTTTGTAAGGGGCGAATGTGGACATAAAGTGCTTTTAAAATATTAACTAACTGCACATCACCCTTCTCCCCACTGCAATTCAGGACAATGAAGCCTGGTGGGGTGCCAGGAAGGATTCCTGTCGTTTAAAAAAACCTCACTAATAGGAATGCAGAAAGAACACTGAAGCACTATTTTTAGCACACTTGTTACACTTTTACTTTCTGGTAAACAACTGGCAATGCGTCATAGGTTACACATCACCTTAAAAAGAGAGGAAAAGAGGGTGTACAGGGAGGGAAAGGAGCAGAAACAAAGTTGCCAGGCCTCCACCAGCCCCCAAGCACGTCACCCGCCTTGCTCTGTGCAGGACAGAGCGGGGGTGGCAGGCGGGCGGGTGCTGTCACAGCCCACTTTCACACTGCCCTATGCACAGGCCCCGCGATAACCTTCCCCTCGATACAGAAAAACAGAAAACAGCGCTTGAGCGGCGAGCCTGGAGGTTACTCAGGAATCCTGGCCTGCCGTGCAGCGATGCTAATGAGAAGGCCCAGCGGCCCTGCCAGGCCGCAGCGCCCACAGGGTGTAAATCTTGTCAGGCGGAGGCCTGGCATGCGGTCAGATGGAAGGACCCAGCTCCCTGGCCGCTGCCTGCATCCCCACCTCCGGCCACAGCCTCCAGGGCCACCTCCTGGGGGGCCCATGGTGACAGCGTCCGCATACTGGAAACTTCAGCGGTGAGGAGGGCTCTGCTTCTGAGCCGCCATAAATAATAGTTTCCAGAGGGCATTTTTGTATTTACAGCAAGCCTCCTCCTCCCACTCCTCAAGTGAAGAATCAGGCAATTGGAGTGGAGGGCAGCGCTGTGTGGGCCCCTGTGGTCAGCACGGACTGAAGGCAGCAGTGTCCCCGGCCACAGACAAGCCCTCAATGCACACTATTCCCACTGCTGAGTCACGAGAAGCCCGGAGGCGTGGCAGCAGAGGGTCTGCAGCCATCATCAGCAACTCTTTGTTCCTGGGTGTGGCGGGGTGGCGCTGTCACCTGAGGAAGAGCTGGGGGTCACCGGCGATGTCCCCAAACGGCCTTGGCCTGGGCCTGGTGACTCACAGCCGACACAGGCTGGGAACCCAGAAGCGATGCACATGGTTATTATTTTGGTTTGGTAACAGTGGTGCTGAGGGAGTAAATATTTGTCCTTGGAGGCTGGGGAGCTGGAAACACAGGGGCCATGTGGCCCTGGGTGTCCTGCCCTGTGGGAGACAGGCAAGATCAGGTCCTAAGAGGTCGAGAAGAGGCGCCCCTTGTACAGGGACTGCTCTTGACCGGCACCTTCATCTAGAAAGGTACATTTTATTTTATTTATTTTATTTTATTTTATTTGTACTGGAAATTGAACTCAGAATCTTCCTTGCTCTTGCCAGGTAAGCATTTGTGCCACTGCACTCTATCTCTGGCCCAAAGTCACATTTTAAAAATTAAATAGAACATGTGAAGATTCAAAGCCATTAGTCACCTCTCCCAAACCTCCCAGAGAGAAGACCCACATCTCTGAGGTCAAATCCCCTCCTCCCTGAGCTGGGGATGGCGTGGCCAGGCCCTGGGTGCCAGCTGGGGTCGCAGCAGCCTCAGCGGGTCCCTGTGCCTGCACCCTGGCCCTCCGCCCTGCCATGAGCCCCTTCCTGCATCACCACTGGGGTCCGACAGAGCTCAGAGGGTCCAGCGGGACGCGGATGGAGGGGACTGGGGACCACGGGGAGCGCTGCGGGCCAGAGGTTTCCTCTGGGTCCAGCGCACCTGCTGCAGCCACCAGTCAGCGACCACCAGGGGGCGCCGGCGCGTTTTAAAACACAAACCTGAACTTTTCTGTAGCTTTTGTCTTGGCTTTGTAATGCTTTGGTAAGTTTCACATTTACCAGATGGGGGGATTTAAAAATTGCTAACGCTTCTGCTTATCCGCATAATTATTGCACAGCCGCGCACCTTTTCAGCTCCTTCAACACATGTCGTGGATCCCCAGACACAGGGGCCGCCTCGGGTTTGAACGTGAGCGACGTAGAGAGGCCCGCTCAAGAAAAATACACAGAAAATCGGTGACAACGTAATGATGAAACTCAGCGCTCGCTGAGGTTGTTAAAAGAAGCCTCAACAGATTATTCATTCTAAAAATACTTCAAACAAAAAGTACAAAAATGATATTATTTTATTAACTAAAAAATAGATGCCCAATTTCCCTCCAGAAATATTAAGAATTATTAAATTCCCCTTCTGTGGGAATTAATAATTAATATTAATTAATTAATTATTAAGCCCTCTTTTCATGTACCACGTGCTACCTCTTCGTCAGTGTTGTCTTCTACTGAGGAAGAGAAAGAAAATTCAGTTTCCACAGTGGAGCAACGTACACTTTTATTATGACTAATTAACCGCACAGACAGAAGCACATCTGGAGGATCATTTCAGGCGAGCACATGCTGGCACTGGGGTTTTGGCAGGTTCTACTCGCCCTAGCCATGATCTTATGCGTAAGTGAATACACCCATACCATGTATTCCCTCCTGTATGCTGTATTTCCTCATGCTCTGCCTTCCTGGCTGAAAAGGACCTCCGCTTCAGTGAGACGTGGGTGAAACTTGCTTGGAATTACGGGTGTGGAAACGGAGAATCTTCTGCAGAATGGCTCCTGGCTTCATGCCTTGCCCCCTCTTTCAGCCCAGAGGAAACTTGCTCAGTGACCTCTGAACCTTCTGCTTTGGGTCACAGACCCACGCAAATGGAAGTGGCTTGGGAAGGTTCTGGGAGCCCTTTCTATGCTGGGCAGTTCCACAGTAACTGGATGGTCTGCAGAGAGGATGAGTCTTAGCCACACATCCAAGTGCATCGCTGTCTAAGGGAGCCTCTGGCTCACGTGACCTCCCCAGCCCTACCAGACCTGAGAAAAGGAGCATGGTGGAAGGAAAGAGACCAGCTGTCTTTAAAGTAGCTGTTTCTGGTGTCCCTGAGGCCTGGAGTTCATGATGTCAATGAAGCACCCGACATCCAAGTCTCCGAGCTGCAAGGGAGTCTGGTGCTGCACCATATGAGATGTGCAGAGTGAAGGCCACGTCCTCACAGCACCACCCCGTCCCTGTCCCTCTGGGGGATCCACAAGCACCCTCCAGCCATCACATCCACATCAGTGGGACTAACAGAGCAGGGCCACACTGAATATCAACTCACAACTGATCTGTTCTGTTCCCTGGGAAACTTCTTGTAGCTGTCAGTAAGAATATATCTGATGAACTGTGTCTACTTCCCAACCTCACTGTTTTCAATTTAAGCACTGAGGCAAAATCTTAAAAAAAATAACAAGGTACACGTGGGCTGCTTCTGTGCCCTATGAAATGCAACAAAAAGAATAATCCCTCTTTTTCAGTGAAACTGAACATCGCTTACTCCAAAATCCAGTATGTAAAGTTGAGGCCAGGAAGAAAGAAAAAGGGAAAATACCTGATTCATTCCCAGTTAGTGACAGGTCTTTGCCCATCCTCTAATCTGGAGGCATCGGGGCAAGAGCACATTTTAACCTTGTGGCAAAGTCCTCTGATTTCTCCACCTTTTATCTGTTTTCTCAGAGCTGATGACACTGAGTCATGATATGTGTAAAACTAAAAACAGTGGCTTGGGGATTAAAGGAGGAGAAATTAAAAGAACTGTATTAGGAGCGCTCACCTCCCTTCTACACTGCATGAATGTCAAAAGGCAGTCTATGATTTAGCTTTGGGAAGTGGGAAATATAGCTTTGGGAAGTGGGAAATATGTTTCCGCTGAATGTATCCTGGACTTATCTCTGTTAACACCCATGAAACGATTTGCTACACGAAGCTCTTGACTTCTGTGAGGGCTTTTCTCCTGCATGTTTACATGAATAAAGTATTATGGAGGCACATGTAAACATTTTACAATGAAAACTGGAGTGTGTGATTGCCATCCCCGGCCCAAAGAGTTTCTTACTAGACCCTGGGAATTATTCCTTCAGAGACGTTACAGTCCCCTGATATATCATCGGTATAGACCCCTACTGACCTATTTTTCACAATGTGTCCATCTTCCACAATTTCGATATTGAACAGTTTAATTTGCAGGTCACCGTTTTGCACTCCACACCACGGTGAGATAGGTGTGCCAGGCATGCAGAGGGAAGATGGCTGTGGAAATTAGTGTGTAGAGTGTGAATTTCTACTTCTCTTTCTCTCACAGACCTGCCAGATTGTATCAGCCTCACACGGTGAAACTGCCAAGTTATCCACCCACTGTCTCAGGCTTTAGACCACAAAACCACCTTCTGCCTGGCCTCTGGGTTTTCTTTCTCAGCCCGCAGTGCTGTCCAGGCCTGTGGAAAGGTCTTGGCCCCCAGGGCTCTGGAGACAACAGGTGCCCACCTTGTGAGCTCCTGGCACGAGCTGCCCCTCTACACAAGCACTGTGGACTCAACCACTGCCTCCTAGTTTCAGAGTAATTTGCATACATTTTCTCATATAAAGCAGTGATCTTATCTTCATTGCATATTTACATCTATTTCTTCCATTACAGCATGGCCTTGAGCTTGATTATTTATGCAAATTCAGGACTCACGCACTAGCCTGGTGCAGGACCTCAACCAGGAAGTGGCCAAGGACAGGAATGGGCAGGTATACTTAGGTGCAGCAAGCGACTGACGGCAGGCTCCCTGCTAGGCAGCTCTGGGTCACCAGGGATACTTTGGGTTCTCCTCAGAGCAGCTTTTGATGTCCTAGAAGACACCTGAGCCTCAGCTTGGTACAGAGACCGACCTCAGCCCTCTGTCAGTGTCGAAGTGGTTACTCACAGCCGCTATACTGGGCTTCAAGCTGTGTTCCAGCTCTGCGCTGCTCACTGGGGGGCACAGCTCCTCCAAGCCCTGCTAGGGGCACAAAGGGAAGCCCCTGGCCCAGGAAGCTGTCACGTCCACCCACCCCCTGCCAGTGGTAGGAAACCCCGGCTAAAGGAACGTAGGCTGACAGGTGCGGCCTCCAGCGAGCCCCTCTGCAGGCCTCTGGAGAGGACAGATGAGTGTGCAGGGGGCTGCCCCAGCTCTCTCACCGGTACCAGGAATTCAGGAGCCTCGTGTACTCAAAGGTGGCGTTTTGGAAAGATGACTGGGTAACAGGGCTGATGGCTGACTTGCTGTTAGGAGTTGGGGTCTGGTTGGGGACACAAGTCAGAAGGGGCGTGGTCTGGAAGCCTTTACCTCCCTCCCCAGCTCCTCCTTCCACCCTCTGCTTCTTGTCTACCGTGCCATAAGAGCCTCTCCTCCCCAGGACCTTTGCCCAGCTGTCCTGCTTGCAGCCAGCCAACTACGGACTGAAGTGTGAGACGAAGCAAGCCCCTCCTCCCTTACACTGTGCGTGTCGTGTATGTTGTGAAGAGTGAGGAGAAAATAATAAAGGCACTGGCACTCCGCCACATCTGTTCCCTCTAACGAACTTTACTTTCCCAGCAAAGAGGAAAATAGCAATTTTGACAATACCCAGAATTTTGAACACAAGCCATTGTGCTAAACGGCTTTGTACACTTAACCTATGCTTTTATTTTTCCCAAAACAATAAACCTACCCTATATACAGATGAGGAAACTGAGGCATGACATGATGAATCATCTTGCATGAGGTGATGAGAAACCGTGCACCACGGAAACAGGCACAATTCAGCCAGGGACAGCCCCAGGATTTCTACGTGGGAGGGTCTTGGGGAGATCCTAGGAGTCTGAACAAAGTTGCTGCACAGCCACTGAGATAAAATTGAGCCTCCTTCAATGAAAGGATGGGGCACAAAGGGAGGCGCTGCAGACTGCAGAGGCCAAAGCAAGCCCAGCGACTGCCACAGCACCCCCAGAGTTGGAGAAGATGCAAACCTTGGCACACTTCCGTCCCCTCCCAGGGAACTGGGGGACCCCTTTAGCATGTGTGTGCCCCAGTCCTGAGAGTGGAGAGCTTCGCCCACGAGCACCCAGCCCTCCTCTCACTGGATCTGAAACACAGGCTGGTAATGCATTTCGTTAAATCTCGTTTCACTGCTGAGTTTAGCATGACTTTTTCTTGCTAATGCCAAAAGTTTACATCATTTCTAAGTTTGTCTAACTCTTGAATATTTAGGTTACAAAACACAATTTGTTCAAATGCCACAATTCAAAAGAGTTACCCCTCAACCATTAATAATTGGCAGACACTGACATGAACCGGCAACTTGGGATGTTTCTTGCAATCCCCCTTTATTATAAATTGAGATTCATACTTCTAAATACTGAAATTGACATTTGTAAATGGTCACAGCACACATTGCTATATTTAGATGTGGGCCAAAGAGTTCTTTTAAAAATTACTCTAATCAGCTCAGGGATTTCTGAAACTTTTTTGGAAGTAGGTTTTGTAAGTTTCCATGCTAAATAATCCTCAATATATAGTTATTGTTTTATTATAGTTCTATAAAAGACATGATTTGAGGAAAATGTCCTCTTCATTTTTTTTTAACTTTTATGTTGCAAGTGGAAAAAACAGTACTTGCTAAACTGTTACCAAATGGTTACTTAGGAAATGTGTTAATCTTGAAAAATGAAAAGGGAATCATCTCCATGATGGATAAATTGTGGCCAATCACCTGACTTCCAGGTGGGCTGCTGGGGTGAATATTGGGGTCCTGAGGCTCATCTGTCTGTTTCTCCCTCTTCTCCACCTTTCTGTTAATTTTTCTCGATTGTAGAAATGAAAATCAGATGTCTTGCCATGTTGCAGAGATAAACAGGGACAGACTTTACTCTGGGCAGTGTGAGGCTCTTCTGTCTGAGAAAGAGGCTTCTGGACAATACCTGGAGAGCCCTAGCATTTATGAAAAGCAGGAAAATCAGCTTCCATTCTTCTTCTGTATAATCCAAGATTGCTCTACAACATTCCCTCTTACAGAGTGCCGCAGATGGACATGAAATAACACAGTGACGCCTTGACTTGGTCCTGAAATGTACTTGCAACCCAGTACAGAGGCTCCTGCCTCCGCCCATGTGGTGGATGCTGATTTCTCTTGGGGCCCACAGTGCTGTTTGGCTCAGAACTCTCACATCTAGTAGGAATTGCTGAGAAGTGGTTTGCTGTGATTGCCTGGATCCCTTCCAGTGCTGAACATCCTGCTTACATGTTAATATAACCCAATTGCAGGGTCTTTGGTAGTAACAGTGTACAGAACCAGCACATTGCACAGAGGGTGGCAGTCCAGAACTGGACCATGTGCAGCTGTGGGACACATGACCTTTGGCCAATAGCCGGCAGTTCCATCCACATCTGCCCTTGCAAGGTTCCATTGTCAAATGGCATATACCTGGAGCGTCACTGCTTCCACTGACTCTGCAACCTGTGCTGCTAAATGCTGCTGTCTGGCTGTGATTTCCTAGTGAGGAGTGCTGGAGAGCCTTCTCCATCCAACTAAAGATAGAATAGACCTGGGTGTGTGGACACCTTCAAAGACACAAATAATTCAAGCCCCTGTGAAGACACTTCCACATGCAAATGTGGTCTGTGCTGATGTCAGGAATGTCAGGAGCAGGGTGCACTGCAACCCAGACTGCAGGAGGACCAGCAAGGAGGGCTGGTAGAGCTGCACTGGTGAGGCAGGGTGCAGGTAGCTACTGCTGAGACTCAGGGGGTAGAGAAAGCCCAGGACTCTTTGTTTCTGGTAGAACACGGCATGCTGCTAACACGCAGAAGATGCCAGGGAAGAGGACACAAAAGAACCACGGGTGAGTGTTGGTACATAAGGAATCTGGACCTCAGAACGTCCCCGTCACTGCTCACACCCCATCAGCATGGCCGCCCCTGCTTGGAGTCTCCTCCATGGCCTGGCTTCCTGGCCTGGGGACCCCTGGTGCTAGCAAGGGACCACATGCCAGGGAGGGAAGAACATGCTCTCACCTCCTCTCTCAAACTGGGTAGGAAGGCAGCAGGATGCTTGTTCTGAATAGTTATTCTAGAGGAATTTGGAAACTCTCCTTTGGGTTTCTTTAAAACATACATTTCCTTTTATTCAGCATTTTCCAGCTTCCATGCCTGAGTTTTTGAAGATGACCTGAATTCAAGAGCCCCCGTGGAGAACCGCTGCTTTCCTTCCTCCCTGTGCTGCGGATGACCCTGCCTTTTCCACGTCACTTGCCCTGAAGTCTCTGCAATTGAAATTCACAGACCCGCCCTACTTCCCAGGGAGTTCAGGCACGGCTACATCTTTCCCCACCCCTTCACTTGTAACCTCTGCGCGTCACTATATTTAAAGTGGATTTCTGTAGAAAATATATAATTGAATCATTATTGTTCCCTCCAAAAATGTCTTTTAATGCCTATGTTTTGATCGCTGATGTTTAAAATGATACTTCGTACAGTTGAGTTCCTATCTATAGTGTTGGCAATTTCTATTTTATCTTATTGTTTCTTTTTTTCTTCTTTTTTTTACTTTTCAGCGGCACTGGTGACAACTGGCTGGTTAGTGCGATCATATTTCCTCTCCCACCTGTGCACATCAGCCACAGTTTTGTGTGTGTCTCCACGTGTCTCTCCCTGTTGCTCCCCCCCTGTGCAGGTGTGAGCATCACAACTGCCCTCACTTCTCCCTTCTCTCTTTCTTTATGCTAAACTCTACACAAGATGACCCCATACTGTTGCATTTGAATGAATCATCTGCAAGTTATTAAAATCTGTGAACCCAGTTAAAATGAAAGATGCGGGGTAGATGAATTTCTGAGATTGGCTCTTAGCTGTGGGCAATGGAATCTTTCCTTTATTTCTTAACAATCAATCAAGAGTGGATTTAAACAGAAGGTTTCTGAAGACACTCATTATCTGCTTTCCCCCGCACCCCTGCTGCTCCCACCACACTGTGCTGCTGTGCGTGTGGCCGTCTGCGCCCCCTCCCCTCCCCGTGGGAAGTGGTGACCACTCTCTCTTGGAGGAGGCTGTGGGACCCTCCTGAGGGGCGCAATCAGGAACCACACAGGCACCGTCTCATAGTAAAAAGACACTCACATCCCGGCTGCTTTGTCTCTGTGCCAGCCACTGCTGAGTTGGGTTCTGTCACCTTGGCAGTGCTGCCAGCTGGCACGGTCACCTGAGCCTGAGGGACACTACTTGTTTCTCTTCCTCCTTTTTTTATTGAAGTTTTAACATTTAACATTGAATTTTTTTAACGTTTCATTCAATTTTTCATTGAATTTTCAGAGAATCTCAGCATTCAGAAAAAGTCTTAACAGACTTCCAGTCCAAGCCTCTTCATCTGGTAGAAGCAGTCACGGAGCAGCTGATGGAACTCGCACATCTTGTTCTCATGGGTGGAAACAGACACGCATGTTCTGTCAGTGAACAGCTGGACCTCTCTTCTAAGCACCCTGACCCTCAGAAATGCCTCTTCACTCAAGTCATCACTCAGGTTGAAGGACTGAAGTGAGAAATAGTGTTGCACTAAGTCTTTTACTCTCAAATGGGCAACTGAGGATTGCAGTATCTGGGAGGGTGCCCAGGAAGGGCTGCTCCAATCCACCCATGAACTGGATGCACCGGCTCCCTGCACATCCGTGTCTGACTGACCAACTGGCCAGGTAGCTTGCTTCTCCACCACATCAGCCCCATCCTGCAGCAGGACCTGCAAAGCCACTGGAGGCAGGAGTGCTGTTCCTCCTTACCAAGCCCCTGCTTCGTGACAAGAATACAGGGAAGTCAGCTACTGCAGTAAAGGGAGGGCAAGGGCTCTGAGCTAAGAGGACCCAGAAGAGCACAGGGGCCAGGAATGGACAGGCTGCTGACCAGACACAAAATGCAGTCAGGGTGGAGGGCTTCTCCAGACTGGAAGAGCAATTCTGAGGGCCAGCTACATCTACATTCCCTCACAGACTGATACTTCCAATAGAAACGAATTATGAGGAAAACCAAATAAAGATTTACAAAGCATGAACCCAGGTTAAAGTGACCATAATTGACAGGTTAGAGATTCCAGCAGGAGTTGGTGCTCCTCTCTGGTGTCCTCCTCGGTTGAGGTTATGGAGTCACCTCAGTGGTCACCCCCTTTGGTCCTCACACCACTGTGGGTGACATCAAATCTTCAGACTTTAAAACATCAGTGCTACAGATGAAAACACTGCAGAAACACACACAATACTGGGAACACTCCCTGCATGCAGGAAGCTCCCTGCATGGAACTGCAATGGCATCCAATATCACAACAAGAACCAGCAGGTGGAACCACATCAGTGTCACAAGCTCTGCACAGCTAAGAAACCACCAACAAAGCAAAGAAAGCCTATGGTTGGGTGGAACCTCTGCCAGCCACTCTTCCGACAGAGCAGTAGCATCTAGAACTCAATCACCAGTAAAACCAAATAATACAATCCAAGCTGGGTGAATGAACTACAGACACTTCTCAAAAGAGGCACAAGTGGCCAATGAATATATGAAAAAATGTTTAACATCTCACCAACCCATCAGAGAAATGCCAATCAAAACTACATGGAGAGTCCATCCCAGTGCTACCACAGTGGTGTCATTCAGAACACAAAAAGCAGTAAACACCAGTGAGGACTAGAGAGAGGGTCATTCTACACCCTTGGCAAAAATGACACTCAGCATAACCACTATGGAAATCACTGTGGAGATTGCTCAAGAAACTAATAGTCGAACTGCAATATGACCCAGCTATGCTGCTCCTTGGGATACAGTGGAAGGAATCAAAATCAGCATACTGTGGGGATACTTGTATACCCATGTTCACTGCAAGACAGTCCACCACAGCCAAGATATGGTGCCTAGGTGCCCTCAGCATATGAACTGGTAAAGAAAACGTGGAACAGGCCCACAATACAGTATTACTCAGCCATGAAGAAGGGCTGAATCATGTCATATGCAGGAAAATGTATGGAACTGGGGAACACCACACTAGGCAGTGTGGGCCAGACTCAGAAAGGCAGGTGTTGTGTGTTTTCTCCTAATATGTAGATTCTTACACAAACAAAGATATGAAAGTAGAAAAGAGGGTATTAGACAAAAGGAAGGGAATCAGAGAGGGGAAAGTGTAAGAGAAATTCATAGATGCCGTGTATAGAACCAAAATATGGCACATGCATGTAAGAGAATATCACAAAGAAACCCAACATTGTGTAAATCGATACACAGTAAATATATATATATTATATATATATATTATATACATATAATATATATATGAACAAACATTCCCATTTCTTACAGAGCTACTTTTCCTAAAATAAAATGAATTCGACAAAAATTCAAGTATTTTGCTCCATGCATCATAGGTGTCTGAGTGTCTCCCTGCTTCAGACTTGCCTGTGCTTAGGATAGTGCAGGAGCATTCCGGTTCTTACCCCCTTCCCCTCCCCCTGTGGCTACAATCACCCTTGCTCCATCCCAATGTAGGTATTGTCTTTGCAATAGAAACTGTACTTCACTAAAAATGTATGGTACGATATCCATCCAGGGACTCATCAAACGGAAGCAAGCTAGGCTGCACCATCAAATGGAAGTGAGCTAGGCTGTGCACTGTGCTGATGTGCTGTTTACTGAGATGAAGAGTCCGTGTTTTAGCCACAGAGACCTGGAGAAGGCTGCCGTGCCAAGTCTCACCTGCCTCTACCATCACAGGAAGGTCTGCCTCCGTGTCCCCATAGCTCAGGACTGAGGGGCATGGCTGCCCTGGACATCAGGGTGCTCTGGCCTCACAGGTGTGTATCAGCCAGCCCGGATGGCAATGTGTGTGCTCCTTTGTGGTCTCCTCTCCATACAGACACCAGGGAAAACAAGATGGGGACATCATGGAGCCACTGGCTCTGGTTTTATGGTCAGTTTGGGTGGCTGTCCCTGGCCTCTGGGGCTGAGTGCTTGGTGGGTTTGACATTTGGGTTTGTTAAGACAGCTTGGGTCAGAAAGCATCTCTCCTTCAGAAGCACCCTTACTCCTGGAGGTTTAAAGGATGTCACTGAGATTGCATAAAAATGAAAACTTTCCTGGTCCTGTACTATCTTTTCTTTTTGACTAGAGCCCTGTGGGTAAGGCATGGGTCTCTCAAGGTGCATAAGATTCAAAAATACATACCTCATTTTACTGAAGTTTAATTTTTAGTATTTCTTAATATCAAAAAATTGTTTCCATATGCAGGAGTTTATTTATGCAACAAAGACCAAGGTGGCAGCAGTGAAGTTAGGGTTTCGGTGTTGGCCCCTCACTCTCCCTCCCACCTGAGGTGGGGGACCATGTTCTGGACGGCCACTGTGGGTCTGGCTGGGTGGGGACATGTGGGTCTGGGTGGTGAAAGCTCTAAGGTTGAAGACCTGCTGATGAGGAGGTTAGCAGCCTGTGGCAGGGGCAGGGGACCCTTGGAAAAACAAAGGCTAGCACTTTGCCAAGGTAGCAGCATGCCTGGTTTCAGCCTTGCCACGTCCCATTGCCAACCCTCAGTAGGCCAGACAGACAAGCTCAGAAAAGAGACCTTCTAGAAATGAGAACCACTGAGAATAAAGACCAACACCAAAGACATCACAGGAGGAGCTTGTCTTGATTATTTTTGCCCTGTCCCTGGGCAGGTGGAGAGCAGGGCTGTGCACCTTATGGGAGGTGACCTTGTGTGGGGGACTTGGTCAGAAAAGTGCATGTGCTCCTCTCAGCATGTGGCTCATGACCCCGAGTCCACAGGCCCAGGGTCCTAGGCTCAGGGATCTCTGCTTAGAAGAATGATGGTCCTGTATAACATATGTATGGTGTCTGCCAAACTATGCAGAGGAATTTGAGTGAAGTGGTGTTGTGCTTATACCAATACGCACGTGCTGCAGATATGTATGCACAGGTATCTACACGGAGATGCATTTAATTATGTATATACTTTTATTTGCAGAATGGCTGCATATAACTCTATTTCCTTATGTCTATTTATTAAAATACATCAATACTTTCTCTGTTTTGAGGGTGTTTTCTGGTGTGTGTCTGCCAATCTGGATAGTGCACTCCAGAACTTCCAGATGAATTGCATGTTAAAACACAACAGAGAACATCTTGAGGAAAACAACCCTGTTCTAAAAAGAGGTCTGCTTTGATAGTTTTTGTCTGTTTTCAACACTGCACATTTGCTGTGTCTGCTGCCAGCTGTTTTGTCCCAGGGAAAAGTCTCTTAACATAAATAAGAATGCCTGAGAAACCACATGCCCCTCGCTCTCCTTTAAGTCCTTAGAAAACTGCTCAGAAATGTGATCGCTGATATGTGAGCTTACTAGACCATCTAATTTTGATTTATCATTCACTCAAATGCTTACCACCTTTAAGCAATTCCACTTCCTTCTGACCATTCACTTCCACTGCTCCTCATTTTTGAAGAGTGTAAAAAAAATACAACACTTCACAACACACAGAGGCACAGAGTGAGTGGAGAAGGGGGCAGGATGTTCGTGGATGTCGTGTACTCAGTTCCTGGGACCTGCAGAACCGATCAGGCTGACCTCTGCTAGGTTCCTGGCTACCTGGGAAGGACTTAGCGCAACACTTAGCTGAAGCATTTTGCTGCCAGCTTGCAAGGAAGGACAAAGGCCCTACTCAGTGAGCCTAGTGGTGCCTGTGTCACCATACAGGGCCTGGGCCCAGGAGGAGGATGGCCCCAGTCCCGAGCATGCCCAGCCACAGCCTGGTCACTCTGCAGACTCTGACACAGCCTCCAAGTGGCCAAGGCTGCTGTTCATTCACAGTGGTCACTGTGGCCAGGATGATCAGCTGCAACCTATGACTTCTCAGGTTGATTGTGCCCCCTATGTCCTCTGGATGCCAGGGGCCAGCCCTCTCCTTGTGGTGCTGGAGGTTCAGGTAAGGCACAGCTGACCCAGACTTGCTTCATTCTATACTAGATGCCTTGTGCCCTTGCTCCTGCTGCCTCCTTTGAGGTTGCCCAGGAAGTGGGCCGGCCCATGTGTGAGGCCCCTTTACAGCAGCTTCAGCTCCCCAACCTCCTGCAGACTAGTCCTAGGATCAGGGCAAGATGTTGCCTTTCCCCTTCCTGATGACTTCCCCCTACAGACTTGTGACCTCTTAGCCACGGTGGACAGCATCCAGCCTCCCAGGAAGGGCCATGAAACCGTGGGGCCCTGGTGGGTTGTGGTGTTGAAGGACAAGCTTTGTGTGGTAACTAAACAAAGCCCCACAGAAAGCCCTGGTAGAGCCCCCTACACCTGGAGCAGCTAGAAAATGCACCTCAGTACATCTGAGAAAACAATCAGCGTGTGTTTGGACAGGCCAGGTGCAGAAACAATTCCTGTTGCTCTTAGCAGCAGCACTGTACCTGGAGAGGCTATGGGCAAGACGAGTCTTCCCTCCACCCTGCTTACCTGCCTCCCTGGGCCACCCACTGAATTCTCTCAAGCGAATCCCTCTCACCCAGACCGTTTTAAAAGTCATCCCCGTGGTGAATGTGGAGGAGGAGAGTGCCACATGCTCTCAGCCTCCCGTGGCACAGACACAGACACATGCTCCCACTCCACGGCAGCACATGCTGCACACACACAGCAGCCAACTGCCCAGGGAGCCCCAGGCACAGTCTTGCTGGGGTGCACAGTAATGTGGGTGTGACCTGAGCTGGCTCATCTCACAGGTCCTGGTAACGATCAATCCCCAGCATAGATGCTGCCCAGAAAGCTTTTCTGTTTAGATAGATTAACATTTAAGTCAATAGACTAAGTAAGCAGATAACCCTCTCCAGTGTGGCTGGGCCTCATTAGTCAGCTGAAGGCCTTCAGTGAAAAAGACTGAGATCCTCTGACCAACAGATGATTCTGCCCCAAAGGCCTCTGGATTCTGCTCTCCCCTGGGCCTCCAGCTGCCGGACTCTGGATTTTGATCATGTGATCTGGCTCCTTCGGATACTTCTCTCCTCAGTTTCCCTTTCCTCCTCTTGGTACTGCTTCTCAGGGCACTCCACCTGCTTCGTCACAACCGTGCTGTTCTCTTTCATTTCTTGCTACCAGGCAGTGCACTGGCCTGGCGGTCCTTTGCTGGGTGCTCCTGCTAAGGCCCCTGTGCTGCTCACTAGGCCTTGGCATTTTAGCAGTACAGAACACTGTCCACCTGGTACGTGGAAGCAGGAAATTGTAACTAGTGTTATCACTCGTTAAACTGCACTTACATCAACAAGCCAGCACCTGCTACCTGGCCTTTGTTAGAGAGATTGTTTGTGGTCACACAGATGCTACGGTGGTATATCAGGGTGCTAGAATCTTGACGGTTTGTCTGAATCAGGGTACCTGGTCTGATTGTATCTGTAACAGGTCCTGACACACACACACACACACACACACACACACACACACACACACATTTATGTCACAAATTTACACACCTCAGATATTAAGGAGAGTTAGGAAACACACAGCCACCTGTGCTCGGGATCTCTGTCTCCCCAGCTCCTCTGATGGGTGAAGGCCTCATAAGTAACCCTGAGGCTGCCCCAATGTCCTCTGCTATGCCCGGGTACCATGACAGAGCTGGGACACCAGGTGTCCCGAGCACATCGTCTGGTGGCTGAGTTCCTGTAGGAAGCAGCACTGGCCCTGTGGAGGTCTTAGGACTCACTGTGTGTGTGGATCATTTTTGGAATCCCTCCAGACAGCGGGAAAAGGAAGAGTCCAGGGTATCTCAGCTGCTCTCTCACCAGTCAGGAATGGTTATGTCTCTGCCCTGGTCCCACACTGGGGAAGCCATTGCTTTCCAGGGGCACCAAGTGACCCAAGCATACTAGTTTTTGGGGACAGCTGGCAAGTTATTATCATGTTCCTTCATTTAGTTTACATGGCTTTTCCACCCTGTAAGGAAAGTCTGGGTCTAGAAGGGTCTTAGACCTTCTTAAGGTTTTCTAACTGTCACCTCATTTTAGTGACATCTTTCTTCATAATTATCAACATTACCTTCTTAAAAGACCTTTGAAACCTAGGGGAAACCTGGATAAACCCTTAGTCTCACTCATTCTTAGTTACTTTTTTCAGTTGACTTTGAAAACCAATTTTAGAGGTCAGGCAGCACATTCATTATTAACCTCCTGGAAGGTTTTGTGTTGATGACACTTCTGCCACAATGTGGCACAGTGGTGACACTGGCCCCAGCACTTTTCGTAAACTCAAAGGCCACTTGTGAAAATACTGACTCTTCACTTGGACCAGCAGGCATCAGAGGGGCCCTGGGATAGGACAAATGGCACCAAGACTCAGACAGCTGAGTCGTTTTCAAGATGTGCAGGAGCGCCGTGATCTTGTGATTTTGTGCCAACAACCAGGATTCTCAGTGTCCCTTCCAGACCACAGGAGAGGTGCCTGGCAGTCTCCATCAACAATCCTTTCCTAACCTATCCACCCTCTGCTTAAGGATAAAAGGAGATGAAACTTACGGTGAGTGGTGACGGCCTTTGTAGGGCCCTAGTCTGCCATTGTCTAGGTTTTGCTGGCTTGAAAAATAAATCTTTCTCTTTCTCCAACATTTTTTCTTCCATTTCCTAGGCCCCTGTCAAAGGAACAAGTAAAGGAGGTTGGGTTTGGAGATCCTTGAAGGTGCATCTAAAAACTGCATCTACTGGGCCCCCACTCAAGGATGTGCAGTCCTGTAGTCACAGGTTGGAAGATGTCACTTCATCACAGGCTAGAAACCAGTCCCATGTCCATATTCTTAATGCCTGCTTATTCTAGGCATTAAACTGATGTTTTTTGAATGAATGAATGAATGAATGAATGGATGGATGGATAAATGGATGGATGGATAGATGGTTTTAGATGCATAGAATGTCCTCAAATAGTAGGGAGCAATGCATATCCAATTTCTTTTTTGGTAAGTCTCTCTAAAATTAAAAAAGTCTACAAGCATATATACACCAACACATTCTGAAGGTAGGAACAAGCAGAGAATCAGTTATTGCTGTTTGTAGCTGCACAATAAAAACTACCCACAGCCCAGCCAAGTTAATAAAGATATGCTAGTTGGCATCCCACATCTGTTGTCCTTTTGACATATACATTCTGAGAGAAGAGAGATGGGTTTTACCCGCTCATGAGCACTACCCGTGCCTGGTGCTCTCCAAACATCAATGGAGAAAAGCAACGAGGACAATCTCTGCCAAGTCAGTCTCTCACCATAAAATCCCTTGATGCTGATCATAAAATCTTGAAATAATCCCACACAAGTGTTTCCATTCTGTGCTAATGGGATTTGGAAAAATTAACATCCTTTTCCACTAAGTTAAATTTGAATGTAATGTAATTTGTGATCACTGAAGAACAAAACATGACAAGAGCAATTAATTATGTTATGTACGTAAAGAAAAAGTTTGAGTGGAAGTATTTACAATTATTTTAGGATGTATTGAAATATAAAAATAAAGATGTGCAGGCTGACAGCTGGTTCAAGTTAAGTCTGACTCAGAATATTAATTTTAAATACTAGACCAATGAATATGGTTTGTGCACTGCATTGTTTCATTAAGTATCACAAGACTTTAACTTTTAAGATACACTTTTAAGACCTAAGACTCCCTGTATGCATCAAGATGCATTCTGCAGGCTTAGCCATCATGTGGTCTCACACACTTAGGGACATGATTTCAATTTTGCAGATGTTTATTTATGATGGAGTCTTTCCTGTATCTTATGGGGTATGTTTTAGGAGACGGAAATTTGGGAGCAATATTGATTACAAGTGTGGTACCTCAATTCAAAATTGGTAACCTTATCAGACACACAATCTCAAAGAGATTTTTAAATTTTTCTGAGTCCAGGTGTCCCTGGAGAGAGTTGAGCTGGGTCAAGAACTAGGTCTCTGAGCTTCTAAATAACACACGGTCATGCAGCCAGTGATATGGAAGGCCAGCGTATGATTAGGCCAACAGGATCGATGGAAGGGATGTTCTCAAGACCACTGTCAATTACCAGGTAAAGGTTATTTAGCTTCATAGGATCCTACATTCTGAAATGATTCAGTTCCTCCCATGATGATCCATTTCCTGTGTTTGTTAATACCTAAATTTACATTCTGTTCCTAGGTAAGAACACCAAAATGACTCTTATCAGTTATAAGACTAAGACCAAGAAAGAACTATAGCTAAGAGATTTAGAGAGACAGCAGTGTTCAAAGAAGCAATGCAAACTAAATTTAAAGCAATCACTTGAATAGATGACCAGAGGAAGAGAATGCTGTTGTAGTTCACTCAGAATTATTTTAAAATTGAAATTAGAATGCATTCCACACAAAAGTAATTGAAGTAAACATATTGTGCTGGAAAAATAATGTTCTTACCTCATCCGTTTCATCTTTGAAATATTATAAGCTCAGGCCAAGAACAATGGGTGCAGTCTGGCCCTCTCTTCATCTGCTTTTGTCTGAAGAGAAGACAGACCTAGGAAAGCCAAACAATTTGGCCAAAGTACATATATCGCTCCTGGACTGACCTAAAAACCATTTCTTTTCGTCATTATTGTGCATTTTACTCTCATAATTTTACAACTCCTCTATGGATATTATCATTACTACACCTCAGGGCTATAGAAAACAAAGACCCCAGATCAAAGATTGTCCCACAAAGAGGCTTCCTCCACCACACAATGCTGGGACCCAGGGCTCCCTGCTGCTGGCCCAGAGAAAGTTCCTGTACCTCTTGAGCTCAGAGGTTTTACCATTACTTTGTAATATTTTAAACGAAGGGAAAATATTTTCAAATGAATGAGAGTACTACTGGGTAGCAGATTATAACTGGGGAAGATTGGTCATAGGAGGAGAGTCAAATCCTTCTTGGGTGCAGTGTCCAGCCCTGAGGTGAATGCAGTGACCTCTGGGTTAGGAGAGGATGGAGACAGAACACCT
Organism: Dinomys branickii; assembly: GCA_004027595.1. NCBI lineage: Eukaryota > Metazoa > Chordata > Mammalia > Rodentia > Dinomyidae > Dinomys > Dinomys branickii. The sequence continues at coordinate 56,737 of PVLD010010590.1, forward strand.
TTGTGCAAAGTCTGCCACGATTCTGCATCTCATCTGAATGGTGTAGCTGGGGGTTTTGTGCACGCACGCCTAGGGTTCCAGAAGAATCCAGCTAAGGTGGTGGAGGGACCGGCCTGCCCACAGCCATGAGAGGAGTTGAGATTCTTGGGGAAGTGGGGAGAGTGAGAACTGGAGATAGTCAACCCAGGAGTCCCAGAGCTCAATGGACTAGCACAGGAAATGGACACATACCACATACCCACACCATACAAACGCACAGACCACACACATGCCATGCATTCTCAGACTTACACACATATCACACACACACCAGGCTCACACACTGTGTTAATCTTGGGAAGTTTGAGGAGTTGGCTGGAGAAAATCTAGAAGGCTGTAAGCATAGCTTGATGGGAGATTCTTATATGTGTTCAGAAGACAAGGATGGTACAGGGGTGTTGAGCTGTAGAAACTGTTCATGATGCTCCAGGTGAAGTAAAGAGTCCATTGGGAACTAGAGTAGAGGCCACGTGTATCACATTCTGGCAAAAATTTGTCTACATTTTGTCCATTGCCTAGAACATGTAAGGCTGAGTGTAGAGTGGTGTACTCATGCTTAATCTGACAGAAGACATTTCAAGACAGAACAACGTTCAATATGTAACATGATTACTGTTGGATGCATCCAGCCAGATTTACTGTAAGAAGTAGGAACAAAAAGCAGAGCAGAAAGATTTTTTTTAAACTTGTGCTCGGCTAGAAAGGCAGCATGGTATAAGGCTGGGCAAAGAGGGTATGGCTGTTAAGAGGTTAGCGCGATTAAAAAGTAAACCAAGTACTTTGCACGTGAATAAGAAAGATGCTTTAAGAGGATTTCAGGAATCAGGAAAACCTCCCCTATTGCGGACTCAGGGGTGTAAAAGTGCAAACTCTTTTGAGGTACTTTGCTTGGAGAAAAGAGCACCACAGTGCCCTGCTTACTTAGAGCCCCCTAAATAAGTGTTGTTTCATGATCATCTAACCAGTTACTCATAGGCTGTTACAGCCATCATCTAAGGGGGACTGGTTATTGCTCACATCGGCAGTAGGATTTGACATCATCCAAATGAAACTGGTTTTGCAGGCATGCAGACTGTAAGAGTTGGAGGTCCTGTGGGCTTCCACCCAGATTTCAAAGAAGAACTAAAACTCCAGGCAACATGTGACAGTACCAGAGTTCCTGAAAAAGCCCCAGAAAGACTGATGCATGAGGGCGTGACAGTGAAAATGAACCTACTGGACAGACCCCAGGAAGCGCCCACCTTAGCAGCCTGATAGGTGGGCTCCGCCTCTCGAGGGGTTGGGAAATGCCAGGCAACAAGCCTGGCAACATGCAGCATAGCTGTATGTCCTGGATAAACCCAAGGGAAGGACAGGGCTTGGAAGGGTCAAGAAGTAGGAGGGCAATGAAGATACAGTGAAGGGGTTTGTTCTTCTCAGAGATAAAAAATATTGGGTTTAGGCAGGACCAAGTGGATATCAGTAGAGAGCAGGAACTTGAATGTTCCTGGGGGGGTCAGTCCCAGAGGGCAGAGACCCTCTAGCCAACCACAGGTTGCCCATAGGGCATGGTCACATGTTGCTATGGCCGTTCCTGTGCCTTGGAAAAGGGCCTCCTACAAGGTTGGCAGAGATGTCCAAGAATGCAAGGCCTCAGATGGTGACCATACTAGCTTCAGTCTCTTACTTGGTGCCAAAGGTGTCTATCCTTTCCTGCATTAGTCAGGGTCCTTACTGGAAGCAGGGCACCTGTTTTCAAGATCAGCATTAAGATGACTGCTATGGCTGGCCACATCCAAAGCCCATGGTGTGATAACCTCCTTGCAGGATCAATCCATCTGCCCTCTCCTGTGTCTGGACCCAATCACAACACTGAGCTTTGGTTTCTACTGTTACTATAGCAACAGGATCACTGGTGACCAATGGGCTTATCTACATACATTAGGGTAGACGTTTCTACCAGAAATGCCCAACCTTCCCTTGATGCAGATTTACTATTCTAGATTAAAGTGATAAAGGGTCATTTGCATTGTAAAGATATCACATTCAAGTTCTAATTTAATTTTAGTGGAAATTGTATAATATGAGTTACATTGTGTGGGCAAATGAGCTTATACTAGAGTACAAAGCTGTATTTTTAAATATGCAAGTCTTTTAAAAGTGTTATATTTCCTGTCATATATTCGTCATTATTCTCACCTTTTAGAAACACTTACTCTGCCCAGGACTTTTAGAAGAAAATACAGGATGGAAACACAAGGACAGTAATGTATTATGCTTAAATATGGAGTGTCTCCAGAGACTCAGGTACCGTGAGGTGGGGCCTGGAGAGGCAACTGGATCAACTTTATCAGTGGATTAATCCATCTCTGTGTTAATAATTTTATGGTGTTCTTGAGAGGCAGCAGAAACAGGAGGGGAAGATCCTGTAAAGCAAGTAGGTCATGAAGATCATGTCTTGTCTTTAGTGCCTTTTTCTCTTCCTGGCTCTTTGTGCTGTCTGCCTCCTGGCTGCAGAGGTGAGCAGTTCTGCTGTCTCACCTCCCTGCCCACCCCAGCGTTGCTGTTCATCCCCACAGGTAAAGTCATCAAAACCAGTTTCAGTCCCCACCATGGACTGAAACCTCAAGAACTGTAAGCCAAAACAAAGCTTCCTTCCTTGAAATTGTTTATCTCAGATGTTTGTCACAAGTGACAGGCAGGTGACTAACACAGACTTCTTTCAGATTTAGAGTTAAGTTTTGGAGAAAGTGATGTAGCAGAAGTAACATGGCTTGCTAAGTTTGCAGCCTTCACCCTCACGGACGTTCCTCAAAAGCAGCTGCTTCATAAACAACAACAAAACCTGTATAAAGAGATGCTAGTGATGAGAATTCATGCATGGAAGCATCAGAGTCAGCACCCAGAAGCCTGTCAGTTTTCAGCAAGTGACGATCAGTTTTTCTATTCTTTGAATCATGGAACAGAAAGGAGGAAGATTGCCAGATATGACAAGTAAGAGAATTATCATTGCAGAAAATCTAGCATGAAAGGAGGCAGAAACCATGGGTGTCAGACAGCCCATGCAGAGAACAGAGTGCCCTATGGTGCTGAGAGTTGGCTCAGTGAGGCATGGGAAGTTGCTTCTGGTGCTCTGCATCAAACGAGAAGGACTTGGCCTGTGGCCTTCCAGCCTGTCATGGTCTGTTCTGCTGTGGGAATTCCAGCACGTAATTACACAGTGAGGACTTTTCACCTCAGGCAGCAGGAGCCTCTGCCAGTTGGAACCCCACCCCATAATTGGCTCACTGAGCATAAGGATGCATTCTTATGAGGAAAATCAGTGATCCCCAAGTCTGCAGATTGGTGGGATGCACACCCAAGAAAATGCTAAAATATGAAATTTCCATATCAAGTATGTAAATTTCAATCAAGGGCTTAAGAAACAAAACAGACTGCGCATCTGGCCATTTCATCAATTGAAACTTGAGCACCATGCATCATTCTAAAAGACATGTTAAAATACTTTGGTTTCACCCTCAGAATTATACTTATTTACCACTAAGCAAAGCCAAGCAAAATGGTCAGATCATTATCCTCATTACCCTCAGTGTTGCACGCATGTAAAATCAAATGCAAGCCCGTGGGGAATCTGCAATGATGATGTTGGTTAGAAGTTTCTTGCCCAAATGCCTTAGTAAGAAACACAATAGACTTACCTCAGTCACCTAAGATTATTTGCAAATTATCAAAGTAAAAAGTCATTTGTGTTCTTAAGCTTAGGACTTGAACTCTCAGGTGACAATGAGCTCCCAGTGGGCCTGGGATGGAGCTTCTGGTGCTGGGATTTGCTTTCCTCACTGCTGCTCAGTAGCGAGCCAGGATCAGAAAGCAGCCAGGGTTGGCTCTGAGCTTCCTCCTGAATGTAAAGGGTACAATAGACAGAAGAATCTACCAGGGGACTTTCCATAGATGTTCTGCCCGGACCGTGAGTGAGACCTGAACAACTGTGGCAGCAGAAGGAGTGGAGTTGCAGAAAAGCTTTGAAACCTTAGAGTCAACAGGTGGAAGGAGCTTTGGTAGTTTTGCTGGTAGCTTGCTCACTCCTATCCATGAATTGCACTCAGCTGAGCTCTCCCTGTGCCCTGAGTGAGTGGGTGAGCCTGGCCTGGTTCTTCCCACCCACACTTATACACAATAGCCTCACAATGCAAAGGAAGAGGGCTATTGTAGCAACAAACCACAGAGACTCTGGAAACAAGCCTCATGGAGGGCATTCTCCTCTGAGAAAATATCAGAAAAGTTCAGAGAAATAATGACACTTAATAGGCAATCTTGTAAAATGCAAGAAGTCTCCAGGGGACACCTTGCTGCCACAACATAAGAGGGAAGATGAGACAGGATAATACAGGAAGGGGTGATTTTGGTTGGAGTGCAGTAAATAACTGTGATCAGAACCCAGTGGAGAAGGAAGATCCAGAGAAGTGTCTTATGTCTGCCTGAGATGACAATGGAATTGCTCTATGGAGTGAAGGGCACTTACCAGTGGGCAACAGGCTGTGTGGGAATGAAGAGCTCCTAGAAATGCAAGGAGGATGTGTCACCCAGGTTCTTTTGGTGGGATCTGTATGAGGAGGACTCCGATTTATCTTCTTGTGAGTAATAATGAGGAATCAGCATCCAGCGACCTGAGCCTCAGATCTCCATGGCAGAAACTCAGTGTCCATCCTGGGAAAGTCTCTCTCCCTATCTGAGCCAAGAGAAGCAAGTCTCAGAGTGTGCAGACCTCCAGTGCTCAGGGGTCTATTTAAGACATCATGGAAAAGTAAAAGTCAATTAATTAGTAAAGCTAGTGATTTCAAAATAAACATCCAAAAGTTTCTATCTCCCTACACATCAACAATCACCAGTTAAGTGTGGGAAACTCTTCCAGTTGATTGAAAAAGCAGAGAAATAAAAAGAGAAGCTGCCATACAAAAAGGCTATATTAGTCACTTTTGCATCACTGGGACAAAATACCTGAAATCCACAATTTACAGGAGGAAAGATTTCAGTTGGCTTGTGGTCTTAGGGGGTTCAGTCCATGGTTAACCAGCTCCAGGGTAGAAGTAGCACAGTGCAAGGATATGGTTGAAGAAAGCTGCTCAGCCCATGACATCTAGGTAGCAGAGAGAAAACAGGAGACAGGGAGGAGCCGATATTCTCCAAAGACATTCCTTCAGTGATTCACTTCTCCCAAATAGGCTTCACCTCCAAACAACACATTTAGCTATGAACTCAACAATAATTGGGCCCACTGATGAGAATTGCATAACCATGATCCAATCACCAAAAGCCCCATCTCTGAATACACGAAACTTGGGGAACATATTCTGTCCAAATCATAACAAGGATGCTGATAAGCAGATGGTTAACTGGAAAGAAAAGGATTACTATCTCATAGTCTTCCCCCAGTTAATGAAAAAGTAATTCTTAAAATTCGTTGAAAAGAGGAATAATAATAAAGAAATAGCATAATGAAAAATGTAAGTGAATAGTTATGTTACGGTATACATGTTTGTGTCCTTCCAACTCTATATGGTGAAATCTTAGGTGATGGTGTTAGTGTGTGTTTGCGCGGGTGACTACATCATTAGGGTGGAGCTCCATGATGGGAATAGTAATCTCATCAAAGACCCAAAGGAGCTCCCTCTCCTCTTCTACCACACTGGGACACAGTGAGACAGCACTATCTTTGAGGCTGGCAGCAGTCCTCATCAGACATTGAATCGAATTGAATGGTGCCTTGAACTTGGGTATCCAGCCTCCAGATCTGTGAGAAATAAATATCTTTTGGTTTTAAACTCCCCAGTCTAAAGCAGTTGCTTTAACAGCCTATATAGATTAAGGCATTTATGTGTGGGTCCTCAAACTATAGCCTTAGGATACTTGCAGGTAGTAGGATCTTTATATGGAGTCCTAGAGATCAAAGTTATTTTCATGATAATGCTAAGGCATATGTATATATAGGTTGAAATTCATCTACCAATATTCAGATTTGAAGCCCTGACTCCCAGGAACTCAAAATATGATATATTTTAGATATTGGGGAGTTATAGATAAATGGATACAAGGGTGTTTCAGATGTAACTCCACCTTGGGAATGGAGGAACTTGGGATCCAGAGTGGTACACAGGAAGAACCATGTGCAGATCAAAATAGTGGTCTTGTGATGCACCTATCAGTCAAGGAATTCTAAAGATTGCCAGAAAACCACCAATATCTAGGGGAATCCTGGAACAGAATTTCCTCCATAGTCCTCTGATGGAGTACACTCTGCCAACACCTTGATCTTCAACTCCAATCTTCAAGTCTGTGATACAATAGTTGAAATAATAGTTTTCTGCTGTTTAAACTGTTTATCTACCCAGTCTATGGTACCTTGTTAGGGCAACCCCAGTAAACCCATACGGCACATGGTGTATTCTCTCTCCTATTCTTTTCTGAGTGCACAGTCTTCTAGAAGTTACCTGGCATGTGAGGCAGCATCTCTGAGATTAGGGGAAGATGTTCTTATATTCTTGGAACCTTCTAGAACTTTCCAGCATTGAGAATAAATATGTGTGATTTTGCAGTTAATTCAATTTGTTCTTTACCTAGACAGATGTATCTGGATTGAACACCATCTAAGCCCCAGAAGACATCACTTGAGTGAAAGCTTCATGACAAACCAGAGTCATGTGTAGGTATCCAAAACACTGAATAATCATTCTACATCCTTCCATTTACCCAACCCCAAGGAAGTGTGTCTGATCATCAAAACAGCAGTGATAGCACTGCAGACTGCCAGGAGCAAATCAAGATGGTGCTCAACCTGCACTGGTAGGCTTGAAACAGTTCCTTGTCTGGCACCTGCCGCTTGACCGAAGTCCAGCTCAGAGTCCTTCGTAAAGCAACACCACTTTAAGCATAGCAAATGCCAACCCTTGAGAATGTGTGTTTTCTGTGTTTAATCTCTCAAAATGGGAAGTGTGGACAAAGTGTTCTTGTTCTGTCATGGTTGTGGTGGTTGTCTTCGGGAGTGGCACCATACAGTTTTTGGAGTTGCCAGGAAAACTAGCTGCATTTGTTTTTGTGAACATTGTGACTACTTGCATAGTAAGTGACAGGTGAAATTTGGCATCTGGACAAGAGATTGGACACGCATTTTTCAAAAAGTGAAGAAATGTGCCTGTCCTTAAAGACAACTGAAAGTGTTTTTGCCTAAGATAAATTTGAAATGACCAAGTGAAAATTGTAGTTAAGACTCTAACTCTGTGAGCCTTCTGGCTGCACAGTGCTTGGAGGGTTTTCAGATCTGATCCACATTGATACCAGCAGAAGAGATTCTCCATCCAGTGCAATGAAATGTGCTAGTGCCCAGAAATTCTAAAAGACGTGTGAGTGGACAACTGCTGTGACCCAGGAGTGAGGAAAGGACTCTAAGTCACACATCCAAAGAGGTCAGTGATGTCAACAGAATCAAGCCGCTGGGACAGAGTCTACACAGCAGCTGCCTATGAGGAACCACCACTTCTGGAGTTGGGGAAGAATAAGAGGAATGGCCACTATCATTCGAAACAGGCCACTGCCATAATCGTTCCCAGGTTCACTTGGGATGATACTGGCTGTGCATGGTCCATGTTCATTGAAACAACATACTGGCAGGGGTTGATGCAGAAGCAGTTATAAGAGGCCAACTCGCAACACCTCACACATTCCACTTGTAGAAGTGAAATTAATACCACTTCTGTCACTAGGATGATTTGGTTAGAAATTGTGTTTATTTTTCATTAAGTTATTTATGTTAAAGTTCCATATTATTTATGTTATGTGGGATATATGCTTGTATTTCTAGAGAAATAACATAAAAATTTTAAATTTTTTAGATTTATCTCCTAGTAAGTACCAAGAGAAATAACCCACTTTATAAGTTCACTTAGTCTTCCTCTAATAGCATAATTCATTTTTGTCTGTTTTCTACCCTTTGTCATGGGATAGAAAACAGAGTGAATGCAAAGCCTTCACAGTGAGTACATCCTGAGCAATTTTTAAATAAATTTTGAGACAGAATCTCACTAAATTGCTAAATTGACCATGCTTGAACTTGTGATCCTCCTGCCTCTGGCTCCCAGGTGGGAGCTGAGATTACAGGTGAGCACCAAAATGAAAACCTTGAAAAGACCAAATAAATAAATAAAACAAATGTAGGGTTTGCCCCTAGAGTTTATATTTTCAATGTAAAGATAAATTTCATTTTGCATTTAAATTAAATGTGCTAAGATCTGAAAACATCATATCACAGCGATATATGTGCATCTATGTTTCTAGTGGCACAATTTGTAATTGCTAAATTGTGGAAGCAACCCAAATGTCCATCCACTGAGGAATGGATAAAATAACTGTGGTACTTTTATGTAATGGAGTATTACTCAGCTATAAAGAAAGATAAACTCAAGGCTTTTATAGGTAAATGGTCACAACTACAGACCATACTCATAAATGAAATAAACAAGACCTCCATGTGTAAGCAACATATTGTCTCAGTAGTGTAAGAACCTGAGTGAATAAAAACTAGGAGGTATGTTAGACATCGTGAAATGAAAGGAAAATGCTCAAAAGTAGGGGGCATCTGGAGGGGCATCTGGGGTGTGGGAAAGGAGAAGGGAAAGAAAGGGAAATTATGTATATATGCACACATTACACATACATACAGGATAGCTAACAGTTGTACGACTGTCTTCTATTGCTGAACTGAAAGGAACAGTTAATGATGACTGGTTTGATCATTATTACATGTCTCTGTTTTCCTGAGAAACCACTTTGAAGATATCAATAGTAATACAACAACCACTGTTAATTTCCTACCACTCTGTCTGTAACTCTGTATGGTTTGTATTGTTCTTATGCTATTTTGTAAATGAATGTCTGTTTGTTAATATGCTTTCTTCCTTTATTCTTAAAATTTAATTAATTAATTAATTAAATGTGCATTATTTTTAAATAATAGACTTTGAACCAAAGTAATAAAGAAATGAATTTCATCTAGGCTTCCTGTATTATCACAGGCAGTTCAACAATACGCCAACCTCGCCGAACAGGCATGATAAAGAGTTGATCTCGCACAACTGGTGTGCACTTGTTCATCCACGTTACTAATCAGTTACATTTTCCCAAAAGTGGATTTCTATGTACTGTTAAGGTTTTTTTGGTAGTGGTGATATTTTATTCAATTATTCACATTCTGTGTTCCATTTTAATTTTTAATAAAGCAAACTAAACAAAAACCAACCACAAAAAGCAAAACACATAGTTGTGAGATTAGCAGATTCTTCCTCGACCCCAGGACCTAATCAATCCCTAAGTGCTGGAAAAAGACAAACAAACAAAGAGGGTGTTTTTGGTTTTGGGTTTCTGTTTCTGTTTCCAATATTTCTTTTGATGTGAGGTCACCAAATGATTACAAAATTGTGGATTTGGACCTTAAAGGAATTTTAAAATTTATCTAAACAAAGTCTAATTTCCTGGCACAGGAATGCTTGTAAGACTCAAGTGGACCTTTCCTTCTCCTCAGAAAGGGGAAAGGAGAGTTAATGAACACAAGTAGCCTTTATATCGCCAATGATTTCAGTCTCAATATGTGCCCAGAATTCGCCAGTCCTGGCACATCTAGGGGAAAGTGTCTGTTTGGCTGCATCGTGTATATTCTGGGACTTTCTGTGTCTACCTGCCCTGTTCATAAAAGAGGCTTCACCTAAGGAACCTCTTTTCAAGATGTGTAGTGGATAGTTTGTTGCTGGCAGTGCCTTTCCTTAGGTCATCTCTGATTGATTCACCTGTTGCTGTTCCTTGTCCAGACCTTACCAGAGAGATTAGAAACCCACTGCTGTCCTTCTAAAACTCTAGGAATGAGGATCCCCAGGTTGTGTCTATCTTCAGAGGCCCCAAATCCCTGGCCGCCCTGAATATATTGCCAATGCCCAGCAGACAAACCGGGCAGCTCTGCCCTTGAGACATCCATCAGATGCCAGCCCTGGGTAGGCTGGAAGGAGCTCATGAATGGAGCCAGGAGTAACTCGAGTCACGTGTGAGTGGTTGCTGCCTTGGGTGGCTGTGCTCTGAAGAAACCATGCATGGGGCCTTTGGAGAGCCCCAGCCATGTGGGCAAAGCTGCGGAAGGCACAGCTCAAACATGCATGTGCACAAAGGCCCCACATGGCTGTTTCCCACTGGGTGGTCTGAGAGGCCTAGACACTGTGCCTCTGCTGCTCCTAGAACGGGGTGCTGCCGGGGTGCCAACCTTGGAGAATGTCATGGAGACCACAGCTCTGCTCAACGTCCCTTCCCACTCCACCCCTGCCCCAGGTGCTCTGATGACCTTCACCTTTCCAACATGGGACGAGGCGTAGGCTTTTAGACTTTGTGTGTTTAGAACCATCTCGAGCCCCTCCTGCTCTCCGTGTTTTATACAACCTCATAAACACCGAGGCTGAGGCTCTCCAGTGCCCGAGCAAAGGTGTCTTCAGTTTCCTGAATAACCTAATTAAAATCAAGTAATTTAATGTCAGTGTTTTCCCTTGATGAGCTATCTAACTGTGCCATCTACAGAAAGAGAGCTCTGAGCTTGGAGATACTGCATTTGGCGTTACATTGAGTTCTCCTGTAGTTGCATATTGGTGCTCTCTGTCTCTGTCTCTCCTGGGTCTCAGCTCTGCTGTGTAGGGGAGGGTTCTTATCTTTAGCCAGCACCCGCAGAGAACTCCCCGGTCCTGAGAGTCCCCAGTGTGGGGTACACTGCCTAGGGACTGTCAGGAGGCAGCTTCTAGGAGAGCCTCAGCCTCAGTGCTATGCTGGGAGTCCTGGGCTGATGCTCAAGACCATCAGAGGAAAGATTTTCCCACATAATGGAAATTACCTTCAAAGATTTCAGTTGCATTTTATTTTTATCTTCATAATCAAAACAGCAGAAAAGAAGTCCATGGGCCTTACAGATCGGGAGGCCATGTGGGTGGAGGCCTCCTCAGGGCCTGCCCTATGTATACTTCTTCACTCTGGGAAATAGCGCATCCTCCTCACTCTGCTCCCAGCAATTTCCTGACGTGGAATTAACAGTTCTTCTGATCCCCTTGGCAAAGAGGGCCGTTTTCCCAGGCAAGGGTCTGATTTAGAAGTCAAGGGAGAGTCGGTTTGACCTGACCTCTGTGAAGCAGTTTATTGGCTAATTTCTATTCCAGTCCTGTTTTTATAGATGACAGAAATACCCATTTTTACAGCATTTGCAATATTATTCACTGAAGTTAGAGAGTAAATGATATATTTCATTTCTGCAGAAGGCTTTGCAGGATCTTGAGGATTTTTTTCTCTTGCCCTTTGATAGCTTGTTGACCAGGCTTCAGTAAAGAGGATGTGATTAGTAGAAGTTAGAGCAAACAAAACTTTTATGCCTTTTATACATTCAAAACCAATATCTGTGTGTGCAGCGTGGAAAAGCCCTGTGTCTAAGTATTGATCTTGGCTGTCTCTTAAGCCTGAAGACCTTTGACTGTGGTTTATACACTATAGAACTCACAGACCTGCCTAGAATATTGACAGTTAAGTGCTCCCTGATCAGTGCCAAAAGCAGTCAAATAAATGACAGCTCCTTTAATGAACCCATGTCCCTAAATGAAAGCCAGATGTTCCACAGGTGACCTGTGTGAATGCCACAATTCCCTGATTCCCATAAATAATAGGAAAATCTGTCAGAAGGAATAAGCAAAAATAGATCATCCTAAGAGCCTGGCCACATTCCTGATTTTTTTTTTAACTCTTCGTCAGCCAAAAACACTCTGATTTTTCTTTATATGAAAATAGAGGACATGCCCAAGAGCAGTAGAGGTCACTTCCCGATTCACATCTTTATGCAGGGACACTAATGTGACTGTGATCCTGGCTCTGAGATCATGTGCATGCACTCCCCACAGGGAAGGAATTTGAGCTGTAGCAGCGAGTACAAGCCCCCGAGCCTTGGCATCAACTGCATGTGACTCAGTTTTCCGGTTCTTCCTCCTATGACCTCTCCCCAGAGGTGGCTTCACCTCGCTTCAGCTGGGGCAGTGTCTTCAACACTTAGCACAACTCCCCTCTCCTGACACTTGATGCCCTTGGAGTCCTAAGTTTACTTTGTCTCCCATTAATTCAGCCAAGTTCTTATGCCTGGTGCTTGCCTGGCTCGTTCTTGTTATTTCATCCAGTCTGACCACCTTCATCTTTTAAATGGATTGTTTAAATCATGAGCTTTTTAAAATCAACATCTACTCAGTATATAGGGCTTTAGAAGCAAAAAGTAAATGTGGTTGAAACTTTATTTTCACAGAGCCAGTCCGTAAAGGTCTGATTGCATTTTGTTTCTCTTTTATTAGTATTTTATTTATCTTTATTGACCTGTAACTGACATGCAATAAACTATATATATTGAAAGTATACAATTTGATAAGCTTTGTTTTAGTTTATGGCATCTTTATTGTGGCATAATGAACATCCAACAAATTGTATGTTCTTGAATGACAGAGTTGTGTTAAGCTTGTCAAATACACAACTGTGCCTCTTTGTAATTTATTCTTGCTCTCACTCCCCATGTCCCCCCTGCTTTCCTGGCTGCTGATCAGCTGCGTTTTCTAGAATTGGATGTCAGTGGACCATGAATAAAGATTCCTTTTGAGACTATTCATATTTAATGTGACCATTCACAAAGCAGAAATTACTGCCACAAGTTTAGTTGGAAGGATAGGTATAATGGTAGCACTCTGGAAGGCTGAGGCAGAAGGATCAACAGTGTGAGCTCTACCTGGGCAATATGGTAACTAGAAAGACCTTGTCTCAAAATTTAAGTAAATAAATAGTAAATAAAGGATGGATGTAACTCATAGAGAAATAGCTGTGCTTAATCCCCAGTACACACACACACACACACACACACACACACACACACAACGTTTGCTCTCAGCTTTCTCTTTTCCTTTTTTTTTATTTTTAAAGTATAAAAAAAAAAGATATTAACAAACAGACACAAAGTAGCATAAGAATAGTACAATCGAATCTGAGTTACAGATAAGGTGACAGGGAATCATCAATGGTTGTTGCATTACATATTGATAACTTCTAAGTGTATATTCAGGAAAACAGATATAGACATGCAAAATTGATCAGACAATTAATCATCCACTATTCCTTACAATAA
>PVLD010010591.1:0-69979 GCA_004027595.1 Dinomys branickii
AAAAAAAAAAAAGAAAAGTCCAGGCCCTGGTGGATTCACAGAAGAATTTTACAGGAAATTCAGAGAAGATTTAATACCAACTTCCTCAAACTCTTCAGTGAAATTGAAAAGAAGCAGTTCTCCCTAACTCATTTTTGAAAGCAAGTATTATCCTGATACCAAAACCAGAGAAAGACCCAACCAAGAAAGAGAACTACAGACCAATCTCCCTAATGAATATAGGTGCAAAGATACTCAATAAAATACTAGCAAATAGAATGAAGCAAATCATCAAGAAAATCATATATCATGACCAAGTCAGATTCATCCCAGGAATGCAGCAAAAGTTCAATATTCACAAATCAATTAATGTAATACACCATATCAAGATATCCAAAGACAAAAACCATATGATCATCTCCATAGATGCAGAAAAAGCTTTAGATAAAGTCCAAAATGCATTTATGATAAAACTCTACAGAAAATAGGAATAGACTGACTTTATCTCAACCTGATCAAAGCCATCTATGGCAAACTAACAGTCAACATCATACTAAATGCACAAAAATTGAAAGCTTTTACTTTAAAATCAGGAACAAGACAAGGATGTCCAGTGTCACCACTCATATTCAGCATAGTTAGGGAAGCATTAGCCAGAGCAATCAGACAAGAGAGAGAAATAAACGGAGTAAGGATAGAAAAGGAAGAAGTAAAACTGCAACTATTTGCAGATGATATGATACTTCACATGGAAGACCCCAAAAACTCCACAAGAAGACTTCTTGAAGTAATTGACAAATTCAGCAGTGTAGCTGGATATAAAGTCAACACCCAAAAATTAATCAATAGCATTCCTATACACAAACTAAAAAAAGACAGAGAGAAATTAAGGAAACTTTCACAATAGTATCCAAGAAATTGAAATATTTAGGAATCAATCTAACAAAAGAAGTAAACAATCTATTCAGTGGAAACTACAGTACCCTGTAAAAAGAGATTGAAGAGGATTTCAATAAATGGAAAAACATTTCTTGCTCATGGATAGAAAGAACCAACATTGTGAAAATGGCCATGCTACCAAATTGTTGTACAGACTCAATGCAATTCCCATTAAACTACCATTAGCATACCTCATAGATCTAGAGAAAACATTCCTTAAATTCATCTGGAACCAGAAGAGACACCGAATAGCAAAAACAATCCTGGGCAACAAGGACAAGTCAGGTGGAATTACAATCCCTGACCTGAAGTTATACTACAAAGCTACTATAATAAAATCAAAATGGTACTGGCTAAAAAACAGACCAGAAGATCAATGAAACAGACTGGAAGACATAGACACAACCACAAACACACTCATCCACCTAATCTTTGATAAAGGGACCAAACAAATTCACTGGAAAAACGATAGCCTCTTTAATAAATAGTGCTGGAAAAATTGGTTTGCCACCTGCCAAAGACTTAAAATAGACCCAAGTCTATCACCATGCACCAAACTCAAGTCCAAATGGATCACAGATCTCAATATTAAAACAGAAACACTAAATCTCTTGGAAGAGACAGTAGGTAAAAATCTTGAAGACAAAGGGCTAGACAGAGAGCTCATGACGAAAAACCAAACCGCATGGGAAATACTTCAAAGAATCAACAACTGGGATCTCATCCTACTGAAAAGTTTCTGCATATCTAAAGAAATCACCAGCAGAGTAAAAAGAAAACCCACAAATTGGGAAAAAAAGTTAGCTGACTATTCCTTGGACAGAGGTCTTCTATCTAGAACATACAAAGAATTTAAAAACATCAGCCCTTCCAAATTCAAAGACCCAATCCAAAAATAGGCAGCTGAGATGAACACATACTTCTCAGATAAGAAATACAAATGGCAAATAAATACATGAAAAAATGTTCAACATCATTAGTCATTCAAGAAATGCAAATTAAGATAACATTGAGATTTCACCTCACCTTAGTAAGAATGGCTATCATTAAGAAATCAGCCAGTAACAAATGCTGGTGAGGCTGTGAAGAAATAGGAACTCTTCTCCAGTGCTGGTGGAAATGCAGACTGGTGAAACCACTGTGGAAATCGGTTTGGAGATTCCTCAGCAAATTAAGTTTAGGGGTCCCATTCAACCCAGTCATTCCCCTTCTGGGTATTTTCCCAGAAGATCTGAAGACATCATATCACAGTGATATATATGAACACCATGTTCATAGTGGCACAATTTGTAATTGCTAAATTGTGGAAGCAACCCAATCGTCCATCCACTGAGGGTTGGATAAAAAATTGTGGTACTTTTATATAATGGAGTATTACTCAACTATAAACAAACATAAACTCGAGGCTTTTATAGGTAAATGGTCACAACTAGAGACTATATTCATAAGTGAAATAAACAACACCTCCATGGGTAAGCAACATATTGTCTCACTAGTGTAAGAATCTGAAAGAGTGAATGAAAACTAGGAGGTATGATAAACATCGTGAAATGAAAAGGAAATGCTCAAAAGTAAGGGGCAACTGGGGTATGGGAAAGGATAAGGGAAAGAAGGGGAAATTATGTATGTATGTATGTATGTATGTATGTATGTATGTACGTACAGGATAGTTACCAGTTGTACTACTGTCTTCTATAGCTTTACTGCAAGGAATAGTTAATGATTACTGGTTTGATCATTATTGCATATATCTGTTTTCCTGAGAAACCACTTTGAAGATATCAATAGTAATACAACAACCATTGTTAATTTCCTACCACCTTGTTTGTAACTCTGTATTGTTTGTTCTTATGCTATTTTGTAAATGGATGTCTGTTGGTTAATATGTTTTCTTCCTTCAGTCTTAAAATAAAATTTAAAAAATTCATATATTGAAATCTAATCCCATGTGGTGCTACTGAGGTGGGGCTTTTGAGAGATGATTACATCATAAGGCAGGCACCGTTAGAGTGGAATTAGCTACCTCATTAAAGAGAGACCTAAGAAAAGTCCCAGGTTCCTTCTACCACGTGAAGACAGTGAGAGGACAGTCTTCTCTGCACCAGGAAGCAGACCTTCAGTAGACATCAAATCTACCAGATTTCTCACCCTCTGGAATAGTGAGAAATAAGTATCATTTGCTTATAAGCCACTCAGTCTGTGGTAGTTTTTAAACAGCCTGGACAAACTAGAACATTTACAGTACTCTTCAGAATTTGTAAAATAGTCCTTAGAACATGTATATTGAAAATATTTGTGCTGAATAACGAAGCCTGGGTAATAGCCCTGGACATCTTCTAAAGTTGATGCTGTGGCAATTTGCATAAATGGCCACAAATGCTTAGCAGGACCTTCTGTTAAAGAGTGAAGCTTATTTTTCTCACTTTATTATTGTTGGACTGGTTTTTTACTTGCATTGATGAATAAGGTTCAGGCAATGTCAACCCATCTTAGTTTTGATTCTATGACTGAAGAATTCTTGATATGTTCTCTTCACTTCCACAACCCTTTTTCTGTTATACGAACCGAGATTGTCTAACCTCCCAGAAGCTGAGAGAACACAAAACAGACATCAGCCTCCCAGCTTTGATCCTTTAGACCAGCAGTCACCAAGATTTTTGGCACCAAGAAGACAATTTTTCTATAGATAGCAGAGATGGGGGGGTGTCAGAGGAGTTTCAGGCTGATTCAGGCACAGTGGATTTATTGTGTACTTTAATGCTACTGTTATTACATTGTGTACTTTATCCAAAGACACAGATATTTAAAAATAATTGTAAGTGCTTTTGGTATTTCATTAGTTTAATTTTGAGGTAATTTTTAAGTTTGACATCAAAGTCACAATTTAGAAATTTTAGGCGTAAATCTTGCAGTACTAACAGTGTTGGGCTTAACATTTGTTTGTAGAACAGCCTGTAGCTTGATTTATCCAAATTCTGCTTGATTTATGCATGAATTACGTTCTATAGTAAAGCATTAGTTATTGGCATTAAACTCACCCTTGCTCAATTTTGGTCATTTATTTAATTGTTACTGTCATTTAACTCTGTAGAAGCCTTTTGTTTTTCAAAATGTAAACAGCTGGAAGATCAGAGAAATAAAGAATTATTTGATAGCTCTTGCTGAAACCTCATTGATAACGGAAGGTCTAATGGGAGGATGCCAGCATGATGAATAGTTCTGAAGTTGAACACATGGAAGAAGAATAACCTTAAAAATTTTGAAAAATAAAGATACTGATTTGATGGTCTTAGACAATCACATGATATTAGAAAACATTGCAATAACATGAGTATATTACATGAGGATTCACCCCTCAAAATTGTCTGCTTCCTTAACAACCATGCGAATTATTTCATCAGTCTCTCTTTACTGCTAGAGTAGCCTGCAAATTTTCAAATTATTATTTACAAGTATGTTTGCCTTAATAATAAATTTCTGTATGTCTTCTTTTGCCTAAAGCAGTACGTCTAATTTTTTCCCTTCAAATACATTCAGTAGATTGTTTACTTTCTCCTTTCACTAGATATTGCATAAAAAGGCTGATAAAAAAAAACTATTTCCTTCTTTTTTTAGATAAGGAATTTGAAACCTAGACAGCTATTCTTTTACTTTTTTTTCCTGTTCATGGGGATTAAACCCAGTGCTTTTACACTGAGCTACCTGACTGGCCCTTTTTACATTTTTCACCTTGAGAAAAGGTCTCATTAAGTTGCTGAAAGAGCATGGGCATGACTCAGTGTTCAGAGTGCTGGAAATAGATGTGGTCCAACATGCGTGACTTGTTTTTATTTTCTTGGTCCTTTTCTGTGTGTGGATTTTAATGATCACATAATCAATTTTATCTTTAAAACAAGTCAAGGAACAGAGCCATGTACAAGTAAAAGAGGTCCCAATTTGTTACATATTTCCCCATTGAAGTGACATGCTTTCTCCCTCCCAAGTTTTACATTTCCCAGTAAGTCAAACTAAGATCAACATAGACCAACAGAAAGTAGAAACAAGAAGAAAAGAACTATAAGAACTTTCATAAATAAGGATTGCTAAAAAGCCTTTGTGATAGTTGAAGAAGAGAGAGGAAAAATGAATGAAAGTGGAAGTTAGAAATTTTAAGTGTTTTACAATGTCTTTCCTTAGTCCTTCTTTTAGGCAATAAGGAAGTTAATGTTAGTGGAAACACACAGAAACATAGAGATAATCTAAAACAGTGGGCTTGCTATTCACTTAACAGAACAAACTCTGGAAAACTGCATGTATAGATGTACACCAAACAGAATATAAAGCCAATACACTAAAGTCTTTTTTTAATAACATCCTACTCAGTAGCAACCAGTTGTGATGTTGTCTACTCCTTAAAATAGTCTCCCAAGGAAGTAATATATGTGCCTATTTATACATAGCAGGTGTATGTTTTTATGTGTGCATTTATTTTATTGACATAGAAAGTCCTCAAAGACAGGGATTTTATCTCTCTTGTTCAATACTGCATTTTCAGTGCCAAGAATTGTTCTTGGTACAAAATAGATATTCATTAATGGTAGAATGGGTTTCAAAAGTTATATTTGAGAATGGGTTGCTTCACAGATCCCAGTATGCCTGCATCATCCAATTTACAATACTTTATAGCTTGCTATATTTAGATAGATAGTGACAGCCTTCATTATTTGGCCAATGAACTTTAACCCACCTCATTTTAAGAACTCTTGGTCAATGAATCACAATGATTCTTTCCTGAATGATATATTCTCTAACATGTGTTGTTTACCTACATGGCCTTACATGTGTGCACATGTCTGTATGTTAACAGCAACCATAGACAATACATAAGTAAATGTGTGTGGCTGTATTTCACTAAACTTTTATTCATGGATGCTGAATTTTGAAATTCACACAAATTTTCCTTGTGTTGGGAAATATTATTTTTCTTTTGATTTCCCCCAGTACTTAAATACTATAAAACAGAAAAATCTCACCCAGCTCTCAATAGTACACAGACAGGTTGGAATTGGCCTTCAGGATCAAGCATATTGATTCCTGATCTTGATGATGAGTAATTTGACTATTTTGATCAAACAAACAAAATTAACACCCTTCCCACTGAATTTCTACCCAACTATGCTCTGAGTTAATTTGAAAGTCACAATCCAGTTATCAGGCAAGTAATTTATCTTTGAGCAGTTTTATTTTAGAATTTCAACATCAGGGTCAGATACACCTGGTTCCATTTCTAACCATGAGATTAATGTTTATGTGACTTGGAAATTTTCAAATCCCTATTCCATTAAAATGGAGATAAATGGTCATAATGTTTCTGTGCAGATTTTATAAGTTTAGTCTTTGTATCAGTCAGGGTTTACTAGAGAAACATATGTAACACAAGATATACAGATGTACAAGAAATTACAAATTTGGCTTACAGTGGTCAGCTACAGGGTTCGATGAAGAAGTGTGCAGAAGGTGTCTTCACACTGGAGATTGAAGAGCCCAGGCCTAGGGCCTGGAGCTCACTACAGTGTCCTTGCAAGTCCGTATCAAGGGCTGTTGGGTCCATATCCTGCGATGAAACGCTGATGAATCTACGATGAAGGCCAGAGAGCCAACACCAGAGGGCTGAATAGTCCCAGGTGGAAGCAGCATAATCTGCACCGGAAGCCCGGAGACGACCAAGCTGAAGGCGAAGATTGGAGCTCCTCTGAAGAACCGGCAAAAGGGAGGAATGGCAGCAAATCAGTCTTTTTCTACCCTACATTTACACAGGCTACCCCACCCACGTGGTGTCTAGCACTCAGATAATCCCATGCCCTCCTCTTCCACAGACTCAGGATGTTTACAAATAAGCACCCTGGCTTCCTGCTGAGTCACTCGGCCAGACCTCTAGACTCCCCATGTTGACACAATGTATCAACCGTAACAGTCTTACAAAAACTTTGTGTAATTTCAGGCATAATAAACACTCAGAGAATAATAGATAGTCATTATTAGTTTTCCTCTTTGGCACATTCCTCTATAGTCCACCTTTCATGCTGAGATAAAATTACCTAAAATCTATTAGGTGTTTACAGCATCAGTTCATCTTCTATGGTCTCAAATACATATGAATCTGGCTTGTATTTTTGGATTCATTTCCTATGGTTTATTTATTTATCAGTGTCATGTACTATGCACGCTGTAGAGGATTAGGCTCTGAAGACACAAAGATCCATGTTTCCAAACCCAGCAAATTCTATGTCTGCCATGTGAAATGGTAGGAAACAGGTCCTGTGTAAAGTGTAACAGGAGGACATTAATAATATCCTGGCTTGGATGTGTAAGAATTTAGTGTCTTGGAGAAAACTATCACAGGTTGGGAGAATGTTGCTTTGAAGAAGTTTCCCCACAACAGAACAAAAATGGATGAGTCAACTCATATTGGAAATAAGATTTTCTAGATTCAGGGAAGTTTTCTCTTTCTATTGCTTACCTGGTATGTTCTTGGGACCCCTTCAAGGCTCTCTTTAAAGCAAGAATATACAATTAGTGGATCTTTCAGCATTACTATGTGGTCATTGATGATGGTGTTCATGACCTGATTGTGTGGTGTGATGAGAAGACTGCATAGGGGCCAGCTGTACACAGTGTAGGGAGGGTGTGGTATGGTGTGAATTCTGCACCCAACACACGGTCCAATGAAAACCTATGTGTGTCAGATGTCAAATGCACTTATGGGACCTGATAAGTAAAATACAGTGGTTACCAATAATAACATTGCAATCTGTCTACACATGTGTGTGTCTCTGAGGCCAGACATTTATTGTTATTAAACAGATATATGACTCTTATTTAAGCATTACACATGACCTTATTGTGTTTTTATAAAATAATAAATTAAAATGGTTTGTTAGCTGCTGTCTTATAGGAAGTAGAAAATTTTCAGGTAGCTTTTGCTTATCGTATGGTTATAATTACATATGTAATGTTTTTAATACTAGAAAATAATGGCTGCTTATTTATTCCTTTTTAAAATGTACAGAGTTGCAATTGTACATTCAGCTTGAAGAAAAAATTTGATCATGTCCCTATTAGATTTTTATAAGATATATTTTCCAGGAAAAAAAAAATTCCTCACTTCACCTCATTCCTGTCATTGCATTTAGGCAGTACGTACATTTGTGGACAACAATATTCAAGGATGCAGCAGACGAAGAGTAAATTTATATAAATTTTTTCTGAAGGACACACTCAGAATGCACTAAGAATTGGAGCCGTTTCTATCAAATTCAAAGTTGATGCATTAGTTTCACACACAAAAAAAAATCAAATGGCCCACTGGTATTTCATGTTGTACTCTTTTTAATGATGAAAAAATTTTTAAATAAAGGAAAATTTTACTTACCACTCTTAATATATATCTATATCTATATACATTCAACACAGTTCCTCTTCCCTCAGTCTGGCCTTCTGACCCTAGCAAGTCAAAAGTTTGCACATTAATACCTTAAAGTCACTAATCAGGGTGGCCTCTCTGAAACCTTCCAAAACATAAGCAGTTGTCCCACCTGGTGCAGCCACAGAGTAGCACATGAGTAAACTTATCACTGGGTGATACAGTTAATGATTTCAGAGGCAAGCCATTTGGTACCCCTCCTGTCTCTCAGTACATTCCTATTCCCCGGTACATTTTCCTACTCTTAATTTTTTTAAATTAATGATTTTTGACATCAATATCCTTCAGTGGACTATCACCGCCTAAAAGGAAAATCCAAACTTGGTTTAAATTGATTTGTCTGAGAATTTGATAGATGAAGTCAGATGCTTTAATTTATTGAGGAAAATGCTCCAAAGAATGAATCTGAAAGAAGCAAGATAGAACACAGAAGAGAGCTAACCAGGAATGTGTTAGGGTCTGGATCCATCCTCTGGGCTAACTCGACAGAAAACTCTTGCCATGAATTTCACTACAAAGCTGGCCCCACTTTGAGCCACTTCATCTGAGTCCATCAATAACTGTCTGTGGGCTGTGTAGGAAGTGTGTGGCATGTTCCTAGTCTAAGCGTCCCTGTTCATGCCAGCTCAGTTCTCCAGAGAGAGTAGCTGTGGTTCCTTGGCAGCCACCTCTGTAGCCAGCAGAATGTGTATTATGGCCAGTGAAGGAGACTTTTCAGAGCAATAAAATCTTCCAAATTTTCTCTGAAACATTTTATTGTAACGTCTACTCTTTTGTTTAAGTGGTGAGCACTTAAACATATTTCTACATCTCGAAACAAATAGTTGAGTGCATCTATGTATGAGGTACTGCTCTGTGTATTGAAGGAAATAAAAAAATATGAATTCTTCACTCAACTATTTGGAGTAAGCATTGATCTTAGCAGGAATGAGAGGGTCAGATAAAACACATAATTTCAGGCAGGATAGTGTTATAGGGGAAACTCCCAACCTGCAAGATATCTGGTAGGAGTTTGTGTTCTCTAAAATCAAGGAATAAATTTTAGGAACAAAAACAATTAAGAGAAGAATATATTTATTGGGGGAAAGAAAGCTTCTGTCTGAGAGAGAGAGAGAGAGCGAGCGAGAGAGAGGGTGTCCAAGTGGATTGCCAAGGAACCTGCCTTTTCTAGGGAATTTTGTAGAGCAAATTCATGACACGAGGCAAGTCCAAGGTGGGGAAAAATGGGAAATTGCAAGGTGGGCATAAGGTGGGACAAATCTATGGTCAACCAATAAGATTACGTGCATAATTGCTCAGGTAACATGGATTAAATTGGGATCAATGGGGGAGCAAGTCACTTAGCAAACAGTCGTGAATACAGAACAGGGGTTATTCCTGTAAAGGGTTGAGTTAGTGACCCTTCCGGGCTTTCTCAAGGCGATAGAGACCTACTTAGAATACCAGTCCATGACATTTATCCTGAGGGAGGTATGTGGGTGCATTTGTTTTATCCATTGTCTGTAGGTCTGGCCCCCAGTTGAAGGTACCTATCTCTCCCACAGTTCCAAGGTATCTCGTCTTCCACACTGGCTCCTTTGAGGCCCTAACCCTGTCTGACTGCCTATAATATTTCTATCTAAGTCAGTACCACTCTGAACAAGGAACTGCCCTGTGTTTTAGAGGAAATAAAAATATGAATTCTTCACTCAACTATTTGGAGTGAACATTGATCTTTGCAGGAGTGAGAGGGTGAGAGAAACACAAAATTTAAAGGAGAATATAACTTATATAAGCCAGGTACATATTCTTACAGAACTACAAATACAGTATAAAGCCTTCTCAGAGTAATCAGAAAAATATCAAATAAATGGAATTTGCAACCTTTTTGAGCACAGAGATTCAGAGGAAGAAAGGAGGTAAATGTTCTTGCTGAGAAGAAATACATGGTACACATTGTCACAGTTCATAAGTGCAGCAGGGCAGAGAGGGTATAAGATTGCTTGGAGCCAGTGTCAATACAAACTCCAAGCAAGGCCCAGAGGGGCTGCCTTTAACTGAGACCACTCAGTGTGAGAAAGTCTTATACACACAGGCCAAACTGGAGCCTCTGTGGCCTTTCATTGACAGAACAAGGAAGCAAGAATCAAATAAGAAGGGTGTCTGGGCAGGAACTCACGTGGGGGACAGGGGAAGAATAGGGATTGGTCAGGATGGTTGTTCAGTGAGTGACTCTGGGACTAATTTAAATGGGAGGAGAGTATGGGCAGGATGAAGCCTAGAGCATTCACTCCTTAAGGCATTGCACCTTCATCCTACAGTGACTTGTTGCCCAGCAGGCTCTCTTTCAGTCTCTAACCTGGCATTCCAGGAGGTTTGGAGCTTGTGACTCCAAGAGCCCTTTACCTCTGCACATTCATATCATACATATGTCTGACCAGTGTCCCCAGAACACATCACTGAGACAAGATATTGCTAAACCAGGAAAAGAGAAGAGGCCGTTCTGTTGCCTCCTAAATAAATACAGTCATCTTCAGTGTCTACAGGAGACTGTTTCCAAACCTCACTGTGCATATAAAAATTCCTCAAGCTTCCTATATAAATTGCATGAAATGTGTGTGTAACTGCCTTGCATCTTCCCATAGGCTGTAAGTCATCAGTAGATTGCTTATAATAACCCGTATAGTATAATGGAAATACGTAATATGTATGTAAATAGTTGACATATCGTACTATTTAGGGAGTGAGGATGTGAGAACTATGTTACGTGTCAGAGCCCTTTACCTCTGAGCACTATGTAACCATGTTATGTGCTCAGCGGGAAGTTGAATCTGCAACAGTACACTTCTGGGCAGCAGACTACACTGCAGCATGTCCATGTGACAGGAGAATAATCAGCTAAGAAGTCTATACAGGGAGGATGTTGACTTTTAAGAACAGTTTGACTTTATTTCCCAATGGGACATCATTAAGGATTTCTTTTTGGCATGGAAATGAAGTTAATAAAAAGAGATTTAGCTTAAATCTGAAACTATCATACAGAGATTTAAACTGCAGGATCGAGAAGTGTACTATAGTTTGGGCCTTAAAGGACCACCAAAAGCCTAGGTGTTGAAGGCTTAAACCCAACCTATGATGCTCCTGGTAGGCAGTGACATTTAGAAGGTGGCACTTAATGGATAGAAATTGGGCTTTATTTGACTCCCAGTTTCTCTCTCTCTCTCTCTCTCTCTCTCTCTCTCTCTCTCTCTCTCTCTCTCTCTCTCTCTCTCTCTCTCTCTCTCTCTCTCTCTCTCTCTGCTTCAGGCTTGCTTTTAGGGGAGTAGTTCTTCCACTATATCCCTATCATGATGTAATTTGGTACTTACAAATCTAAAGTAATGGGGTCAAATGATCATGGACTGAAATCTTTGAAATAATCAGTCAAATAAAACTTTCCTCCTTACAGGCTGATTGTCTTCGATATTTTGTTACAATGTCCACTTTGACTAACCCAAAGTGGAAATAAGTTACAAGGCAAAGTTAAATTATGCTTCGAAAATAAATGTCTTCATCTCCATGTCTTCACTTAAACTTGCATTTTTCATTATTTTTTCTATGAAATATGTTAATGGTCAAATGGAAAAACTGATTTCTCAAACACTGTCCTGCCATTAAGACCACATGTAAACTCTCTATGTTGAAGTACATTTTGAGAAAAATTACACTACAGTAGATCTTCGAGTGAAGATTGGCCTCACAGGTGAATAACTGGGGCTATGACTGGAATTTTAGGTTTAATTTAGAACCAAAGTCTTCAGTTGCAGCCTGAATGTGAGCTACTGGGAGGTTAGAAACAAAGACTCATGATGCCAGAAAAGTGTAAGCGTGAGTTTAGGCCCAGAAGCACATGTTTGTGTATGGGATTTAGTCAGTGATTTATATAAATTGCAATGATTACTGCTATCAAAATGGCCCCCAAATAGTTGGAAAAGAAGCTAAGGAAGGAAAGGAAGGCAAAGAAAGCAATCACAATTGAAAAGGCGAGGAAATTTTGGAGAAATATGAGCATGGTGTTCACCTGACCGACCTTGCTCATATGTACAGCTTGTCAAAATCCACTATCTCCACAATCAGACCGAGAAAAATTTGCATAAGGAAGCTAGAGCAGAGGAGCGTGAGCCTTGAGTTGACTCTGTGGTCGATGACACTGTCACTACAGCGGAGTCCAAAGGTCTGCTGGGAGGCAGTGATGATGTTGAGGACCTGGGGGAGGAATACACAGAGGAACTGTCTACAGAGGAACTTCAGCAACTTCTGGCTGAGCAACAGAGAATGGCAACTGAGGAGCTTTCTGAAGATGGAGGGGGGTATCAACAATCAGTGCAACAAAGTTCTTTTCCTGAAATAAAGGAAATCCTGAAAAAATGGACAGATGTACAAACATTTGTAGAGAAGTCCCACCCCGGCAGAGAAAAGACCAACCGTTGCATTCACTTGCTTAATGAGTGTCATGTCATACTACAGAGCAATGTTACAGAAAAGACAGAAACAGAAAACCTCATACTCAGTCTTAGTTCTCAAAAATTGAAAGGTGATGAGCCAGAAGCTGGCCCTACAGCTACAGACGCTTCCAAGGAGAGGAAAGACACAAGAGGGCGAGATTACTGATCTTCTCATGGAAGGGGTCGGTCCTTCCAAAACATGCCCGCTTTCCTTTCCACCCCCACTTCCTGCAAGCTGAAGATGTCAGCTTAAATCGTAGCTACAGTGTGAAACTGCTGTTTCTGGTAAACTAGGCAATTTTATAACTTTGTAATGGTTATACCACAAGGAAAAATTATTGGCGTTTCTGATAAATTACAAACAGTATACAACCCCTTTTAGTATGAACAGGTTCATTAAGGGGTGCTTTGGTAGGGCCAGAATGCATTACTGATATTTCCACTATTTCTTATGGGAAAAACAGACTTTACTTGCAACCATCTTGAGTTATTACAAGCCCTCAAGAACAAATTGAGTTCATAAATCAAGGATACACTGTATATCAAAATTACAAAACATTTCTGATCCCTAAATGTTGAAAAAAATTAGATTTGTCTCTATTTCTCAATGTTAATATGTATTTAATAATAATTTCTTCAACTTGTTTTATTATCTGAATCAGAAATAAAATTCTCAATTGTAACAAATATTTACTTGGAAATTTTTGATGCTTCTCCCCAGGAGAGTATAATGAAAAAATATAGTGCTCAATCTTCAAAAAGAAAAGAATTTTTGTGTATATTTTATATACCAGCCTCTATCTATGCAAATGGTTTTATAAATAGATCTCACTTATTTGTATATTAAGTAAATGCTTTCATTTTTCTTCCTAAATTTAACAAATTAACTTTCTAAACCAAGAAAATTTGAGGTATTATTCGTATCTTATTGTGATCATCAACCTATATCTATTTGCGTATATCACATAAAATCCATATATATGTGTGTGTGTATACGTGTGTGCATATATGTGTGTATATGTATGTGTGTGTGTGTGTGTGTGTGTGTATACATATATAATGGTATAGTTTGAATCTATAATATCTTCCAGCCTTATGTGTTGAAAACTTGGTTCTCATGTGGCACCACCTGAACCTTTAAGCTTGGAGATTTGTAGAAGGAAGTTAGGTCAACAAAGTGTACTCTTAAAGAACATGTGAGACTCTATTCCTTCCTCGCCCACTCTGCTTCCCAGCTGCCCTGAAGTCAGCAGCATGGTGCTTTCCATTATGCTGTACTGTGCTGCCAGTCAGAAAGCAACAGGTTCAAGCAATCATCAACTGAAACCTCTGAACCTATGAGCCACAATAAAGTTTTCTTCCTTTTAAGTTGGCCAACTCAGGTATTTTTTCACAGGAATGGAAAACTGACTAACACCATAGGAATGCAAAGATCAGAGAACACATAGGATCACAACAGTTAAAGATGGAAGTAATAACAATATAGAAAATTATTGTCAATATCTGGCTCCTAAAATTATTGAGGCATATTTGGCACAATCTCCTCTATTCTTATAATGAAGTTCTGATTTTACTCCTGTCTCACAACCCATCCCATCCCATCCCAGTGATGGGGGGATAGAGTGAAAAAAACTACAACCAGTTTTATGGATAGTAGAAGGAAGATCATGGTTACATTGAATATCTAATGTTATTTTTATAGTAACCTAGGATTTTATATATATAAATATATTTGTAAACTTTTACATGTCTTACAAATTTTAATACACTTTTTGTTAAATATTATGTATATTAGTTAATAGTATAATTAATTTAATACTATGCTTAAATAATTACCACTACTCTGAAAGTCATAGAATTTTGTCAGGAAAGAAATTATTTTTAATTTCTTACAAAATTCCTTAATACTTGGCTTCGTAATTACTATTTTCCATAAGGAAAATGAAAATGTAAGAAGTTCAGTCCCTGATTTCAAGGCACATATTGCTAATTTTAGAATTATTGTCCAGATCATAGACTTTAAATGATTCATTACCTATTTATAGAACCATGCTCAAAGTAAAACATCAGATAATACATAATGAGAAACTTGTGCATGATTAAATGACCAGAAAGTAGGATAATCATTGTATCAATTTTTTTCTGCTGTTGAAGAAATTACCATAAATTTAGTCATATGCAAATCAGCAACTTATTATCTTAGAATAGTGAAGGTCAAAAGCCAAAAATGAGTCTCACTGGACTAAAATAAAAGTGTGCATGTGGATGCACTCTTTCCGTACATTTAGCAAATGATCCGTATCATCCCTTTCTGGCAGTTAAATGTTGCTTGTGTTTCTTGGTGCAAGGTCTCCTTCCATCTTCAAAGCTGGCAATGAGTAGGCAAGTCTTTCTCACACTGCATCATTCTAATATTCCCACTGTCTTCCTCTTTCACTTCTAAAGGACCCTGTGATTACATTTCCCACTCCACACAGTCCAGGATGATCTCCTTATTTCAAGATCTTCTAACTCAATCAAATCTTAAAAGTCTCTGTAATATAAGGTAACATATTCAGAGGTTGCAGGGATTTGACCTAGACATATATGTGTCTGTGGCCCTGTAGACCACAGTCTCAAATTTTTTCTTGAGAAAAATGAAATATAAAAGTTGGACTTGAACATTAGAAATTTATTATCAGGGCTAACGATACAGTAGTCATCACTAATCCTTGCGGGATCTGTTCCAAGCACTTCAGCAGATGCCTGAAAGCACAGAGAATACCAAATCACATGTGCACTATGCTCTTTCCTATACATTGATACCCATGATAAGTTTAACTCAGGCTCAGAGGAAATGAAAACAAAAACTACTAATAAAATACAACAGTTTAAACAATAATAAAGTGTATGAATGTGCTCTCTTTCTGTCTCTCCTCTCAAAATCTCTGAATGTACTAACACTCACTCTCGTGCTGATGGAGGATGAACGCAATGCCTACGTGATGGGGGGAAGTGCAGTGGAGAACTCCGGCATTGTGATGCAGCACTGGGGCCCTGTGTAGACTTTCTCCAATGTAAGCACTGCATTACGGCAGCAGTCAACCTGATAACTAAGATGTTACGAAGTCCCTAATGGATGGACAATGGATATGCGTTGGACACAGTTAATACCCACATTCCAGGTGGAATGGAGTAGGATGGAATCATCCCATCACATTGTTTAGAAGAGTAACTGAAAACATAAACTGTTAATTTTTATAATTTTCAATTTATTGGTTTGGGCCGTGGTTGACCATAAGTAACTGAATCTATGGAAAGAAAAACTGTAAATAAAGGAAAATTACTATGTAAAGAAGCAATATAGGGGAGGATTGCTGTGTAGTAAAACATGCTTGGAGTCAGGGCTACTAAGTTATCAGTCCACAAACTAGTTTCATAATCTTCTCCAAGTCAATTGAACTTTCAAATTCACAGTTCTCTGACCGGTAAAATGAAAGTATTAGGTTACATGGCACTTATATATTATTTTCTAGCATACCAATACATAATTATAATATAAATAAAAGGGGGTGTTTGAAAAAATTAGAATAGTAAAATTCAAATCATATTAAGCCACCAGAACATACATAGCACTTTCTGAGATCAGTGCTACATACCTTTATGTTCAGCTTAATCAAAATCTTACATTTCTCACTTGGTAGGACTATGCATTTTTATTTTCAATTTTATTAACTCTGAAAAAAATGAAGCTATTTTGGATATTTACTATTTCTCTTGTTCCATAATTTATACTGTTATGAAAATTTTGTCTTTCACAAAATTTTATATGATTTAGTTCTTACACATTCTTTTAAATTAACCAAATAAGGGAAAGGTAAATACATAAAAATTGATTATGTTTCTAGTAATCTTTCTGAAACCGATTATGAAATTTTCCTTATATTATAATTTTCCTTCAAGTAAAATAATTCTCTTGCCAGTGTCTCCTTCACAGGAGCAAAGGACCTAATTATCTAAATTCAGACTCAACCTCTTGAGCAACTGCAAAGCATAAAGTTCAGCTGTGCTACTCTTTTGAATTAGCAACATCCTCTTTTGTAATTTCTTACTCAGTCACTTGGCTCTGAGAGAAGAAGCATTGCTGAACATGATCACAAACATATTAGCTGAGAGGAGAGAGTAGTCTTGGAGTAGAAAGGTCAAAGAAATGCTGTATTTCAGATAGAGATGAAGTGGAAGAAGAAAGTCAGGCAAGCAGATACTGTAATGCTTTTCACACTGGTAGCCATTTTGCTCATTAGACAATACTCAAGGTGCATTTTTACCCATTGTTCCTTGCTCCTTTGGCTCGCACATCCGAACTCCTTCTTAAGTCTATCGCATATACCACTTTTACTATGCAATCATGCTCATCAGAAGCTTCTGCTTATCATGAAGCTTCTATAATATTGGCAGTGATTATAACTTAAATGTTAATATTCCTTTTAAATAAATTCTGTACTGTGGCCTGCATGTTTATCCATGATTCCTTGAACAAAACTTATGAAAAAGATTACCATGTACTTTCCAATAATATTGAATAGAATAACTGGTCTTAATTTTCCAGAGGAAAAACACAGGTTGGTGTATTAGATGTAAAAACAAGACCCAACTATTTCCATCTCAAGAGTCACACCTCAACAACAATCATATATACAGCATGAAAACAAAAAGATGGAAAATAATACCCTAAGTAAATCGAGCCCAAAAGGATGAAGCAATAGCTATATTTATGTGGCAAAGCAGATTTCAACATGCAACTTAGACAAAAGAAACCAAAAATTCACTGCATTATGGGTTAAAGGAAGACCCCACCATGAAGATAGCACAATTTTATATATATGCACTAAATGTTGATGAACCCAATTCCGTAAAATAAACACCACTGAATATAAAGAGCCTTGTCCAACCTTTGCCTTTCATTGTTAATTTACTGTTTGCTATCTAGGAAACACACAGTTTTGTTCATTGAATTTTGAGCTGAGTGGTTGACCTTGTGTTGTTAGCATTCCTTCTCTTTCATACTAAAATGATTGCTCTCCCTCCTTCCATGATTTCCATTAGGCCATATCCCTCCTCCTTGGCCACTAGATTCTTCCATGTCTGCTGCCCTTCTAAGTCAAATGCTACATCAGTATGTTAGTATATGGAAAATCCTCAAGTATTTCTTAACACTGCTTGGAGTCCTCAGAAGACTGAGTGGGTGAATATAGGTCTTCCTTTTGTCTAGATGTAGTGTTTCTCATTTCTAATCTTGTATATTGATGTCTTGCTGGAAGTACAGCTGAACAAGGAAGTCAACATTTCATAAAGGGCTTCCAGGAACACAGACTAGCAGGGGTAATTCTGCACTAGCTTCTCTCAGCAGCCTCTTTCAGGATTACAGCTGGTTCCATTACAAGGCTTTGGCTCTGACTCTTATGGGGAGCTGGGTACCTTGTTAGGGACACTCAGCGAAGTTTATTTAATACTGTTTCTCATATTTTCCAACAACTTTTTCTTTCCCCAAGAAGAATTTACTTTAACCATTGTTAAATTTTTCCAAATAAATTTTATTTCCTAAATTCTGTATCTAGAGCTGTTTGAAGTTGGGTTATAATTTGAAGACATATTTTTTGAAAATAAGAAAAATATTCTCCCTAAAATATAGCTCTTGAAATTCCAAACTCTTTTGTATTTTAAAAGAATATTTTAAAAATTTAAAATATTTCTTCTGAGCTTAATACATTCTAATTTACTTCAAAACAATTATCATGCTTTACTGTATACACTACTTTCTAGAGGACAGTCTAATTTGGTTATTGTTATGGTTGATACATTGTGTCAACTTGGGGAGTCTAGAGGTTTAACTGAGTGATTCAGCAGGAAACTGGGGTGCTTACTTTGTAAACATCCTGAGCCTGTGAAAGAGGAGGGCATGGAGATTGTGTGAGAGGTTCACGACCCCTGGGTGGGGTAGGTTGTTTACAATGTAGGGAAGAAAAGGAGGCTGCTTGCAGCCATTCCTCCCTTTTGCTTGTTGTTTTTGCTGTGCTCTGCTGCCCTGAACAGTTTGCCCTCTGCCATGTGCCATTCTGCCTCAGAATCAGCCAAGTATAGACTGAAACCTCCACAAACTGTAAGCTAAATAAACCTTTCCTTTCTTCATTTTGGGTGTTGGGTATTGTGTCTCGGCAACGAGAAAAAAGTAACCAAGATAGTTATCTTCAATGATTCCGTTTTCAGCTCAGAAAAAGATATGAAATCACTTTTCAATAACTGTCCAAAATGTTTCTTACTTTGGAAAGTCTTCCCTAAACTATTTCAAGATTAGTTATTCCTTCCAACGTGTTACCAAAACACAAGGTAACTTCCCTTATATAACATCTATTATTTTACTTTGTAGTTTGTTTACATTTTCACTATAATCAACCTGAAGATTTCTTAAGGATATTCTTTTGTTTTTTATTTGTTTGCTTTGTTAATATTGGAAACTTTCATATTTAAAATGTGAATGTGTGAATATGTAGAATGTGTACAATATTTATAGAATATTTATTAAATGTCTGTTATGATAGCAGTTTGAAGTTTGAAACTTCTGCCACCTGATTCTGAATATTTACTTCTTTATATTCCTCTGTCAAGCTGAAGAAAACAGAAGTTAAAAGACCCAAAAATGAAGTGAGCTCTAAAGACTGAAGCTAAAGACTGAAGCACATTCCTTAAAATGTGGAATCATATCTCACTGAGCTCTGTTTCCTCAGAGAGCACAAAAGTTTATTAAGTGAACACTGAATCCTACTCTGACCATGAGAATTGCAAAAGCATCACATACTGGGTATCAACAAGCCAGAAAAGACATGTTAGAAAATATTGAAGCTACACTATTCACTAGTACTATGCGCACCAGCTACATTTTCTGATGGTTGTGTGTCTTTCAAGTTTCCGGAGCTAAACACACAAAACAACTTATAAAAGTTTTTGAGGATCTGCTTACCTTATTTTCTGAAATCTCATGATTTTTACCAAAAGATATAAAATTGTAAGTCATATTATGATAAAATGACCCTATTTCAAAATGCGTGAAATCTAAAATTTAAAAAGTGGTAGGTATTCAGGCTACTGTATCATTTATAGTACCCTTCGGTGGATGAATGTGAACAGGGATACTAACGGATGTATGTTAATAGGAACATCAAAATTTATCTGCAGATGGGAACTTTTACAAACTTATTAATGGCATATCCGCTTATCAGCTTACCCTCCAGTAACAAAAATGACATTATACTGAACAGAATCCTGAATAATTATAAAGCTTCTGGTACTTAACTATACCAGATGGCTCAACTGTAGAAATATTCCAATGAATGATATTGTATTTCTCAGACATCTGGAGGTCTTCTAACAACATACGGAATCCAGGACTATAATCCCATTAATTTTTAATGACTAAATCATTAACATTTGCAAAAATGAAATTATGATATGGCTAATTTTACCAAGACCCATTGTTCACACATTCTACAGTTTATTGAATCCCAATATCTGCAGAAACATTTCATATATACTAAGTAATTAGCAATCTATTCATGGTATAAATCTAGCACAGAAAAAAATGAAAATTTAAAAAAATTAAAGAAAGCAAAAGGGAGTAGAGTATAATTTAACCTTGTTACTGAAATAATAACCTTAATAAGTGAGTGGAGAGAGACA
This sequence comes from Dinomys branickii, assembly GCA_004027595.1. Taxonomy (NCBI): domain Eukaryota; kingdom Metazoa; phylum Chordata; class Mammalia; order Rodentia; family Dinomyidae; genus Dinomys; species Dinomys branickii. The sequence goes on from PVLD010010591.1 coordinate 20,557, forward strand.
AGTTTCTTTCTCCTAAATCACAGTAACTGTTTCACTATTCACCTCAGATTTGATTTATTAAGAGTTCTGCTGCTGCATTTAGAGCTTAAGGGAGTGTCTGAGACATCCACAGCCTTGCCATTGCTTTCTTCTACTCCCAATTTATCTGATTTATTTTAGTCTCAGAATTTACCTTATTGGGCAACAGAGGGAAGAGCAAGTCTCTAAGGTTATTATGGATTACTAAACAAAAATGTTACAAACAAAATCAGTTTAAAATGATAAAAGAGTCTTGCAAGTGATTATTGTAAGAATTTGGTCGGGCTGAAAACAACTTCAAAGATAAGACACAGTTTAACTAAAATGGTACTTAGCAATCACCCATCAATACATATTCGATAATTAAATGATTACTTAATAAGATTTTAATATTTTCCCTTCACCTCAAACTGTGCAGGTTAAAAAAGCACAGAATAAGACAGAAAAGTAACAAAAGGAGAAAGAGAGAAATGGGGGGGGGAATGTCACAAAACGGTAACAGAGAGGGGAGAATAGAGGAAGAGATTAAAGAGAGAAGGAATGAACCATAAGAAGATGACTGTTTTCTGAATCACGTCTTTGTAGAGAAGGGGAGAAAGCTCAAAGGGATTTTAGGGAGTTACCTACAGGTAAACTACTCTTTAATAAGACATAGACAAATAGGGTTGTTGTTGTATGTTGACTTAAATACAGTAACTGTTTAATTCATTAATCAAGGGAAATAACTTATTCATAATTTGGGGGAATTTTCTAAATACACAGCCATAAAACTCTTTAAATTTGTTTCAACAGTATTTATTGCTTTTTCGGAAATCCCCACCTGGTATATTTTCAAGTATAGTTTATAGTCAAATATTCCTTACTCTTTTTTATCTTTTTAAGTGTTATTTTTATGAGTACATGTTTGCAGTGCCTGATAAATACCTGCCTCGTGGAAAGCTGGCACACACGCACAACACAAGTTACTTGGCTTCCCTTCCACACCGCTCCCCTCCCTTCCCCTCCCTCTCCATCTCTTGATCCCCTTCTGTATGCAAATGATCTACCTCCCTACCCTACCATCTACCCTTCCCTTTGCTCTTTAATTATATTTTGGTTCTTGCATGAGAGAACCGCACCACATTTCAGCTTGTGTCTCTTTATTCCATCTAAAATTATGATCTCAAGGTACATCCAGTTTTCAACAAATACTCCAGTTATCCTCCCTCATGGCAGAGCAGTGCTTCATTGTGTATAAATATGACATCATCTGTACCCATTTACCTGTTGATTGACAGATAGGCTGCTCGCAATAGTTAGCTCTCGTGAATGGAGCTGCTACATACATACGTATGTCGGTATCACTGCGACATGAAGTTTCTCTCTAGAAGGGGAACGCCTGGGTCAAATAGAATTTTGCAGTTTTTTGAGGCATCTCCCTACTGATTTCCAAAGTATGTGTACTCATTTACATTGCCAGCAGCGGTACCGAAGGGTGTTGTTTTCCCTGTAGCCTCACTAGCATTTGGGATTATATGATTTTTCGATGATAGTCATTCTTCCTGTAGTTAGATGGAGTCTCAGTGTTACTGTTGTTTTCATAATCAGCTCTTCTTAATGCATAATGATTACATATGGTGTAGGTTGCTGTTACGCGAATGTGGTGCATCTCAATTCCTTTTCCGCCCCCACCCCTTCCTTCCCTCCTTGCTCCTTCCATCACTTGATGCCCTCCCCATTTGCAAAAATTCTATTTCCACTTTTATTTCTTTAAGTTCTTTCATTTTATCCACTTCCCCACCCTTTTCTTTATCTTTCCTCCATCTACTGCCCTCAATTCCATTTGAAAATGGTTCTCTATTTCTTGTATTGTATTTTTTTTTTTTTGCTCTTTATTTGTATTTTCATTTTCTTATATAAGAGAAGCCATGCAAAATTTAAGCCTGTGCATCTGGTTTATGTCACTTAATACTATGGTCTTGAAGTGTATCTATTTGCCTCTGAATGCTTTTATCCTTCTCTCTGGCAGAATAGCATTTCATTGTACATAAATACTACATATCCATTCATTTGGTTTTTGTTCATGAACTCTCTGCCTACCCCTATGTCTTCAAGATTTTTATCATTCATTATTGGATAGGAAAATAGGCCATTTTTAAGATTTAACTGTTACAAATTCTGCTGCTATAAATATGAGTGCACATGTATCACTGTAATATAATGTCTCTAACTCTTTGGGGAGGATACCTAAAGAGTAATAGCTGGATCAAAATGGAATTTCTAGTTTTAGATTTTTGTGGAATATCCATATTGATTACCTACTGGTTGTACTACTTTACATTCCCACTAACAATATTTTAAATTACACTTTTCTGATGGCCAGAGATGTTGAAAATTTTTCATATATTTAACATCCAGTTGTGTTTTTTCTAAGAAGTGTTTCATTTCAGTTACCCATAGTTTCGATTGAGTACTTATTCTGAGGTTCTATTTTATTTTAGCTCTTTTAATATTCTAGATATTCCTACTGTCTCTGGGAAGTAGATGGCAAACCATTTTTTCTCCCATTGTGTAAGTTGAGTCTTCACTCTATTGTTGTTTCCCTTACTCTGTAGAAATTTTTAGGGCTGGGGACATAGCTCAGTGGAATAAGCGCTTGCCTGGCAAGCGCAGGGTCCTGAGTTTGATCCCCAGTACCGCAAAAAAAAAAAAAAAAGGAAATTTTTAATCTGATATGACCCCATTTATCCCTATTCTGGGTTTCTCTTAGTTCCGTACACATTACTATATTGTTTTCTCTAGCTTTATAATGAATGTCCCTGGTATTTTGATTGCAATTCCATCAAATCTGTTTACCAGTTTTGTAAATTTGGCCTTTTTTGACAATATTTATTTTGCCTATTGAGGATCAGAGGATACCTTTCCATTTTCTGCTGTCTACTTTGATCTCTTTTTGAAGAATACGTAGTTTTCATTGTACAGGCCTTCACTTCCTTGGTTGCATTAAGTCCTAAGCTTTTAATTTTCCCTGATGCTATTTGAATGACATTATCTTCCTAATTCTTTTCTTGGTGAGTTCATTATTGTTGTACAAGAATGTTATTGACATTTGTGTGCTGATTTTGTATCCTGCTGCACCACTGAATTTAGCTATTATTTCCAGAAGTCTTTTGGTGGAATTTGTGGGTAATCTATGTAAGAGAATCATATTTCTGCAAATATGGTAATTTGATGTCTTCTTCTATATAGGCATTGCTTTATTATCTTCTGTTGCTTGACTCCTCTGGTTAATGTTTCAAGTGCTATACTGACTGTAAGTGGGGATAATAGACATCCTAGTCTTATTCTTGAGTTTAGAGGGAAAGCCTTCACCTCTTCTCCCATATAAAACAAGTTGATGGCATGTTTCACATACACAGCTTTTATAATATGGAGATAAGATCCTTCTACATGTATATTTCAGAGTTTTTAATTATTAATGGATATTGCATTTTGTCAAAGGATTTGTCTGCATCTGTTAAGATGATCAGGTGACTTATGTCCTTGTATCTGGTTATGTGGTGTTTTACATTTATTACATTTATTGATTTGCATATCTTCTTTAGATGTGTAGAAACTTTTCAGTGGGATGAGATCCCAGTAGTTGATTCTTTGAAGAAATTCCCGTGCAGTTTGGTTTTTGTTCATGAACACTCTGCCTATCCCTATGTCTTCAATATTTTTATCTACTTTCTCTTCCAATAGATTTAGTGTTTCTGTTTTAATATTGAGATCTGTGACCCATTTTGACTTGAGTTTGGTACATGGTGATAGACGGGTCTTTGGCAGGTGGCAGGCCAATTTTTCCATCAGGATTTATTAAAGAGGCTATTGTTCTTCCAGTGAGTTTGTTTGGCCCCTTTGTCGAAGATTAGGTGGCTGAGTGTGTTTGTAGTTGTAGCTGTTTCTTCCGGTCTGCTCCATTGAACCTCAGGTCGGTTTTTTAGCCAGTACCATGTTTATTTTATTACAATAGCTTTGTAGTATAATTTCAGGTCAGGGATTGTGATTTCACCAGACTTGTCACTGTTGCACAGGATTGCTTTTGCTATTCTGGGTCTCTTTTGCCTCCAGATGAATTCAAGGAATGCTTTCTCTGGATCTATGAGGTATGCTAATGATATTTGAATGGGAATTGCATTATTTTTACAACAATTTTGGTAGCATGGCCATTTTCACAATGTTGGTTCTTCCTATCCATGAGCAAGGAATGTTGTTCCATTTACTGAAATCCTCTTCCATCGCTTTTGTCAGAATACTGTAGCTTTTGTTGAATAGATCTTTTACTTCTTTTGTTACATTGATCCCTAAACATTTTAGTTTCCTGGATGTTATTGTGAAAGGTATGTTTTCCTTAATTTCTCTCTCAGTCTGTCAGTTTGTGTGTAGGAATGCTATTGTTTTTTGAGTTTGGACATTGTATCCAGCTACACTGCATTATATTTTCAAAGTTTTCATCTACTTTCATTCATTTTTTTTTTTTTTACTTTTTTGGTAAGATTAGCTAAAGGTTTGTCTTTTTTGTTTATTATTTTGAAAAGCCAATTTTTTAAGATGTTGATTCTTTTTAATGTTTATTTTTAGTGTCAAATTCATTAATTTTTGCTCTGACAGTTATAATTTGCTTCCTTGTACTAGTTTTGGATTTGGATTATTCTTATTTTTCTATGACCTTGAGGTGCCTCATTACGTTATCTATTTGACCTCACTCTTGCTTTTCTTGTTGTTATTTTTGTGGGCATTCAGAGCTATAAACTTCCCTCTTGGTACTGCACTGGCTCCCATAAGTTCTGGTATGTTGAGCTAACACTGTTATGTGATTCTAGAAATTGTGTAACTTCCTCGTGGCTCATTTCTGTGTCTCATTGATTATTCAAGAGCATATTGCTAATTTCCATGTATTTGCATAATTACAGTATTTTTTAACACCACCGATTTTTAGAATCATTGTAATATATGATAATATGCATAGAAATGATTTTGATTTTTTGGCATTTACTTAAGCATGCTTTATTTTCTAATATAGAGTCCATTTTGGAGAAAATTCCATATTATGTTAAGAAGAATGCATCCTCCCTGTTAGGTGGAACAATATAGTTCATTTGCTTAAAGGATTTGTTCAAATCTATTGTCAATTTTTTTGTGTAGTTGATCTATCTATATGTGATAGTAGGGCATCAGGGTTCCCCATTATAGTTTTATTCATATTTATCTGATTTTTTTTATGGGCAACATGATTTGCCTTACAAAATTCGATGTTCCATTGTTTTGTGCATATCTGCATATAATTGTTATTATGCCTGCTGAATAGTTCACTTAGTCAATATGTAGTGAGTTTCTTTGCCTCTTCTGATAGGTTTGGTCTTGAAGTCTTCTTTGTCTAGAAATAGCATAGCTGTGCCTGCTTGTTTTCAGGTTTCTGTTGCATATAATATTATGTTCTATTTTTTTATTTTTAACCTATGAGTTTCTTTTGGGGCTAAATATGTTCCTTATATATAATCTAGCATACCACTAGATTATGTTCCTTGATCAATTCTCATAATCTATCTTTTGTTGGAGAATTGAGAGCATTTACATGACTGAAAGGCATTGATTTAGTCCTATTATTAAATTATTTTCTGATAACTCATTCATTTCTTCCCTTCTGCTTAACTGATCACCTAGGGCATTCATCCTATTACAAGCATTGGCATTACTGCCTTCCTTGTCTTGTTCTAGTATATCCTTGATAATATTTTGAGTTTGAGGATGGTGATCATGAACTTTTTAAGTGCTCTTTGTCTTGGAAACATGTTATTTCTCCTTCCGTTTTGAAAGATAGTTTTGGAGGATATATGAATTTGGACTGGAAACTGCTCTCTTTCACACCTTGAAACACTCTCCTAGCTTTTAAGGTTTATTTTAAGAAGTCTGTTGTGATTCTAATGGGTTTACCTTGAAAAGAAATTTGTTCCTTTTCTCTAGTGGTAATATTCTGTCCTCTGTGCTGGGCTTTTGGGATTTTTCCTAAGATTTGTGGTGAAGTTATTTTCTGATGATTACTATTTGGGGTTCTACATGTCTCACAGATTTGTATGTTAAATTTTTTCATGTATTTGGAAAGTTTTCTGCTATTATTTCTGTAAACAATCTTTTATGCCACTGTGATATCTTCTTTTTAAAATCTAAGATTCTAATTTATTTCTGCATTACTCTTTACATCCTGTAGTAGTAGTTGGATCCATTTTTCATGGACTCTTCTTGTTTTGACTGTAGCTCTGTGTCACTGGACAGCAACTTTACCCTATCTTTTCCTTCTGACACTCTGTCTTTCAGCTGGTCACTTCTGTTGCTCATACTTTCAATGGAACTTTTAGTTTCCTGGATCTCTGTTTGGTATCTTTTTGAGGACACTAAACTGGATAAAATTTTTTTTAGTTCAGCTAGACTGTCATTAGTATTTTATCTAAATTTGCTAATTGTTTTGTATATTAACTCCAGATCTCTGCTGTAAACAAAACCTATGTCTCTCCTCCACTATATATTATACAAATGGAGTATATTTTAATGATGATGCAAGCATAGCCTATTGATAAATCTGAATACAACATTATTAGGAATAAGTAAGGTAGTACAGAAGTTGATAATATAATGGCATGAGTTTAGGAGAACAAAACTGTTGGAATGAGTCATGAAAATCAGAAAGGAATAAATGTGAGGTAACAAATTAAACAAAAAGAGGATAAGCTTCTTCAAAGCAGACTGAAACTCATTCTTTAGTAATATAAATGAAGGAGGAAGAAAAGTACTAAAATATGAAGAGTCAATGGAGGTTGAAATTCTTCTTATCACTATAACGAATCTTATACTGACAAGGATAAAATACAAGGACAAAACTAAAGACTTGATAGCAGGGGGAGAGATCTGAAATAACAGCACTAAGGACAGGGGTAAATAGTAAGATTGGACTCATTGAAGTACATGAAGTGGTGTCCTTGGGTTTGACAGTATGAATGGATATTAGTCCTGTTGACTTGAGGACTGCTTTGATGTCTAAAAAAAGGAGCAAAAGTGCAGGGGAGAGGAGACAGTAGATAACTAGAAGGTTGTAATATCAAGGGAATAAATAATTCCGAGATTTCAGTAAATCTTGCCTCCTAAGATTTATTGTATTATATTCCACTTTTTAGAAAAAAATTAAACATTAAAATATAATTACCATAAAACATAATAGTATCGATCTAAGAAATAACGTTTCAAGAGGTTATAAATTAGTAAGCAAGAGATTGGAAAATGGAAAACATGAGGATTTTAATATGAAATAACAACAAATATGGCACCTGGAACCAAACCAGAAAGGGACAGAGATGCAACAGAGGTATATGTGCTGAGCAGTGCAAACATTTATGAAGTCAATTGGACTTTTTTGCTGTTGTTATTTTTGTTATTCAATTAACAAAGATGTTTTATTCATGATGAGCAATAAAGTGAGAATATTATTCTTCATAATCCATCATAAATATTGGCTTCCATTTAGAAAAATGTGAAAACATGTTAAAACTTGTAGCATAGCATACATGGTTAAAGGATTCCAATTTTAAATCATGTGTACTGTATCTGTAAGTATTCTGCCATCATCTGATAACTTTATTTAATTTTGTCAAGTCCTAAATACTTCAATGTCCATATCACAAATTAGATGCATGTTATTCTTATAATTCTAATTTCTATTCTTCAGTTTCAGATGTTTTATAGATGCTTTGTAAAAGATGCATTGTTCTTAATTTAGGATGAAGTACTTATCCACTTTACAAAACACTAGACATAAATTTGTCTTAACTAAAATGGGCCAAAAACATTTAAATTTAATTTCTTGATCTCAGGCTAGTTCCACTAAATTGAGAATTAACATTTTTAATTGTTTTCAGTTCATCACATTCCCTCTTATTTTTTCCCTTGTTTTTTTCCTCTGACACGAGTTTTAAGAGTATCAAATGAGGTCCTGGGAGTGCTTTTGACACATACACTAAATCACTAAAGACGTATATTCCATGACTTGCATCTTAGCAAAATGACTAAATGGGCTTTACTACAAGTTAGATTTGATTAGCTAACTATACTCCTGAAGTTAATTTCACTTGCATGACCTAACAGATCTGTGCAAGTGGGAGATTTAACTACCATGCATCCATGAGTTAACTCCTGAAGGCTACTTAATCTCAATTTCTTGCCAAGTACCAGTACATGGACAAAATGTAGATGTTTTCATATGGCTTTGTCCATGTATATTTAATGGAGACCAAAAACAAAATCTAAAAATAAAAACATGAACTATCTATAAGGTTAGACATGTTACATTAAAAGTTACAGTAGTTTTATTTAATATGCCTAAACACTCTACTTAGTGGCTATTCAAATTTTATACATCTATAGAGGGGAATTGTATCCTGGTTTAAAAAGAAAAGTACTAGTGATTCACACAGCAAATGTGCTAAAATAAAGTATGCTAAGAAATGAAGCAAGATCTAACAGTCTAATGTCTAAATTCTTGCAGGTTGTAGTCTACATGGCCTCATTTTATTTAGGTCCTTTCATGGCCTACAACTTTTCTCGGTAGATGTCACAAATTCCTTTATTTGTTTTTCTTTTTTGGGGGTGGATATCGGGAATCAAACTCAGGACCTTGTGCTTACCATGCAGGCATTTATGCCACTGAGTTATATCCCTGGCCCAAGATGTTATAAATTCCTGACATCTCCACCATCTTAAGAGTCTCCACTGAACCTTGAGCTTTCTTCCAACACCTTCACTGCCTGTCCTCTTTGCCTGTCTTCCCAGGTCTTCCTTTGAAATCTGGATGGAAGTTTCACACAACTCTTGATTTTCTTCATTCTTGTAAAATTAATATCATGTAGAAAACTCCCAAAATCTGCTGCTAGCTCAAACAGCAGCAAGGACCCCCTTGACCCATGGCTGCAGCAGACTCTGTCTGTATGGCTGAAAATAGTAAAATGAATTCTGAGGAAATAATTCCCTTGGTAGTTAAACCAGATCAGGGGTACCAGGGACTCATCTGTTCTCAAGTGAAATGTTTGCATTTTCACATTCTTGAGCCTGTGATGGGTGGAATCTTCCTGATTCCTGAGATGCCTTCAAGGAATCTTTCTTCTTTTCACTGTATAAATTTCTTTAATCTTCTATAATCACTTTATACTCTTCAGCAACTAGAGTGTTTTAGCTCAAAGTTTACATGTGGATCTTTTCTGCCAAAATTTAACTGTTTAAATTTTTCTACTATATGCTTCCCCTAATTTTCACTATAAATCTGGCTAAAAACAGTCAATAGTATTCACGCTAAGCCCTATATACCGTGTTTCATGGAAATTTCATCTGCTAGATAAATTAGTTTATCAACCGTAATCTCAATTTCTTGCCAAGTGTAAGTACATGGACAAAATGTAGACACATTTTCTGCCACAGCATAACACACAAAGCCCCAATCCAATTTCCACTGGACTCCTTGTGCCAAACTGAAACCTCCAGAGCTGGTCTTTATAATCTGTATTCCTGTCAGTATTTAGTTCTACTGGGCTCTGAGCAGAATCACACATCACGCTCTGCTCAGAGCCTTCTACAGGGCTTCTCAGCCTATAACGCTAATCTTGCCCGAACTTTTCCCGCAAATCAGTTCCAAAAGTTTTTAAGCCAGTACAGGGATAGGTGCACTTACACCAAGGACCCCACATCTCTGGTACTAATTCTCCATATCAGTCTCTTTCCTGTCACTTGGACAAATATCTGATATCCGTAACCTATGGGACAAGATGTTTTCATAGGGCATTGTCCATGTATCATCAGCTGACTCCAGGGCAGATACGATCTGGTTAACCCATGGACACTAAGAAGCAAAGAGAGAAGGGAGGACCCAGAAATAAAAATGCACTCTTGCAGGTCGTGTCCGTAAAGATCCGTCTTTAGCCAGACCCTCCCTCCCAACAGCACTACCAATTATGGGCTTGTCTGTAGACTAACCCACTGATGGGTGATGCACCCTCTTGGGTATTTTTTATAAAGGGACACACAAGACTTCTTTCCAGAAGAGGCAAAACTCTTCTATATTTGGATAGTTATACTGCATTTTGAAATGCATACATTTGCCAAAGCTAATAGAATTATATACAAAAGAGATTGAGTTTTATTTAATGTGAATCATTCCTCTATAAACATGCCTGGGCATGGGCTGAGGATCAACTTTCTGTCAACAAAGAAATGCTCTAAAACTTCAAGTGGACCAAATGAAATGCTGATAACCATTGCATTTACAGTCTGGAGGATGATTAACTATGTTGCTACATTACAAGCTAGCATCAAGTCTCCCACAATCTGGAAGCATTACCTTTATCCACAATTCTAGGTTCCTAGGTTGTATCTTCTCCTTGTGCATTTCCACAGCTGCTAAATCTTTTCCTAAAATGTATCAGATGTCTCAGGAATCACAAGATCTTATAGATTTTGTGAAAGAAACAGTAAGTTATTTGCAAACAGTCTGAACCTGTTGGCAAGACATGCACACTGGATCTTGAGCATACTTTCCCTAAGATATTTGAGCCCACTTATGTGAGTGACTAAAAACATTTATTGACTTTTGTCTCTATGATTTCTTGAATAATGTTTATAGTATATAATTTTTTTTAAAAAGACCAGTGAAGGATCAGGGAGAAAAGGAAAGAAATGAGAACAGAAGCAGTCCTGTAGAATATTTTTTTTTTTTTTTTTTTTTTTTTCCGGTACTGGGGATCGAACTCAGGACCCTGCGCTTGCTAGGCAGGCGCTTATTCCACTGAGCTATATCCCCAGCCCCATGTCCTGTAGAATATTGAACATCAGAAGAGTAAGATTTAAAAAAATAACTATATTGACATGGTAAACAAACTGGAGCAGCAGAGGAAGATGATTAATGGAAAGAATTCACAGATAAATACAACAAAAATCCATATATTATTACAGATTGACAATTTAAAAGTATTCTGTATGCATGTATTGCAATACAATATTGAACCTCATTTATACATACAATTAATATTTGAAAAATCATTTAATGAAATTGTAATAAATATCTTAAATTAATGAAGCCGAGCACTACTGTATCATGGTACCTTCCGATAGCCCCATATACTCAGGAGACTAACATAGGAGAATAGCTTGAGATTCAATGGCAACCTTCTCAAAAATCAGTAGATAAGTAAATAAACAAATGCAGACTAAATATGGATACAGCAGAAAAGCGGATAAGTAAAATTGAGTTCCTATTAATAAAAAATATAAAAACTAATAATAGAGAAAAAATTATAAGACAACATAGAGTTGTGATGCACAGTAAAATATCTACATATATTTTCTACATATGTCCTTGAAGTGGAATTCAAGGACAAGCAAAACAAAATGCTGCAGAATTAATACTGAATATATAGTTATCAATCATTTCTCAAAGTTTATTACAGAAATCAATTAGTAGGGTCAGAGCTCTTAGTGAACCCAGAGAACACAGCATTGAAATCCATCAAGCCACTTACAACCAAAGCTAAGGAGCTAACATGCAAGTACAGTAACACTACACTTTATTTTCAAAGAAGCAGCAATAAACTGTCAATTAAAAGCTATGAAACTCAAGGGACAATACAATAACATCTTTAAACAAGTAGACATTTAAGTTGAGAAAAAGACCAACAAACAAAAGCAACTGCCTTACAACAATACAATAACTCTTTAAACGTTTAGTTTTAAACATGAAGGAAAGTTGAAAAATGTAAAAAGCTTAAAAATCAATTTTAAGAGGATTCCATAAATCTCAAGCTTTTGAAAAACAAGTATTCTGCCATTTTGATATGTTTACATGGACAAAATTTGAGAGAAGATATTTGGTACAAACTTTGAAACACTTTAGGAAATTCTTCAAGTAGAAAAACAGTGATTCTGAATGGAAGCACAAACTTTCAGGAAAACTGAAATGTACTTGAAAGATTAAAAACGTGACAATGTTTGCATCTTAAGTCAATAAGAAATAGCTGCCTGAAAAAGTTTGATAGTCCTTGTAAAAGTAACATGTTAACTATTGTATAAAAGCCAGGAAAAATGTGGGAGATAAGCTGCAGCAAATTTTTTTTTTGCATTGTCCAGTAGAAGAAAATTTAGAGTTCATGTAGATCATAAAAGGATATTTACCATATCTGTAGTTAAAGGATTAAAAAGGCAAATAAAAAGAAAATACATAAAACAAATCTGTGTGATATACATTGGAATTAACAAAAATTACTTTAATAATCTAAAGGAAGGTATTTAAGGTAGGATGTAAGAACAAAGAACAGAAGTTTCTGTCAAAAACAGGTAATGATAACTGTGGTCATCTGTACCAGAAATTGTATTTTATTTAAATAGACCAAATACTGCAAACAGAAAAACAAATAAATCACACAAACAGCAAGTACCAACTACATTCTGCTTCAGGAGTTAGATGTTAGGTTGTATGTCATAGTGTAGAAATGAATACTGTTCAAACACCAGTCAAAAGAAAATTAATATGACGTTACAAATGTCAGACTGTCTAAGAACCACTGCTTGACTGTGGCAGAAACATCATAATTCAAACACATTAGTTCACTGAAAAGACATCATAACTGTGATATCTACCTAATAACAGTTTTCAGCATAAAAAATGGAATTGACAGAAATAAGGGTAGAAGCAGCGAGCCCCAAATTATAGCAAACATCTTTAAATATCGATCCCATAGTAATGTGGAGAAAAATCTGTATACATATGAGTTGTGATGAAAACGTATGGTGACTGCTTATTTATTTTAAAAAGTTATTACACATACCTTGCCATGAATCCCCCTCAGAGTACTCCCTTTTTGTCAAACACACCTAACCCATCCTTGGTGGTTCTTTCTGAAGCACTTCTGCAAGTGCTGTTTTGTGTGTTGTTTCAGGGTATGATCCAAAATACAGTGACTGTTTCTCTTCAGTTCCATACATCAAAAAGCAGTCTCATAGAAACATTACTGTGTGTTAGTGTCTGCATTATTCACCAGAACTGGCACCATGTGACTTCTAACTCTTTGCCCAAGTCAAAATGTCTGTGAAAAGAAGTATGGTAAATGTCTTGAACCCATTCAGGATATTGAAGCACCCAAGGCAGCATAACTAAACACACACACACACACACACACACACACACACACACACACACACAAGACTGCCAAAATCCAAAACCCTTCAGGTAGTGAGTAGAATGAAAGGGTAATTGTGTTTGGAGCAAGGAGGAGTATTTTCAGCAGCATTCATGCCAATGTCTCTTTTACTATAATAAACTATTTTCATTTAAACATTCATTGTACTTTTTGATCACCTTGTACATTGTTATATGTACACTGATTGAAGAGTATTTTCATAGTTATTAATGCTAACAGTGCTATTAACTGCACTAATAATAACACTATTAACTAAGCTAATTAATTGTCAATTATAAAACAGTCTGCTCAACACCTATATTTTAAGTGTCTGTGATACATCAAAATAGACCAGAGGGCTGGGGATATAGCTCAGTGGCATAAGCACCTACCTGGCAAGGGCCTGAGTTCAATTCCCAGTACCAAAAAAAAATAAAAATAAAAATAGACCATAACATGGCAATAAAGCAAGACTCAGTAAATATCAAACAACTGAAATCTTTTGCTACAATGAAATTAAACTAGAAGTTTAGAAAATAGGCAAATAGAAGATCTTTAAGTATTAATAAACAATACACACATGGGCCCAAAAAAGTAAACTTCATGGAAATAAGAAAAATGTCTTTAACTGAATGACAATAAGTGTATGTAGAGGAATATATGAAAAATAGATACATTATAAAGAAGAATAGAAGATAGCAAACTTCCATTTGGAGACCTGAAGTAACGGAATAACAAATTCAACTCAAAAAAAATTTTAAGAACACTGAAATAAATAGCATAGCAAATCAACAAAATTTAAGAATTCATAAAATAAAATCAACAAGGAGGTGATATCAGCCTAATAGGAAACATTGACAATGGATTTAACTTGTACCTTCAGAAAATGTTTTAAACTTACAGGTTTTCAACTTCTTTAACTAGGAGTGAAATTCAATTAAAACCACAATTTAATATAACCATAACCACCCAAATGACTAAAACTTCAAACACAAACAACTGCAACTAATTTTGAGTTAAAAATTAGTTTGAGTGAAAATTTATCTTTGAGTGAAAAAATTAGTTCAACAGTTTGGTTGTTTTTAAGTACTTCATAAGGCTGAACACATGCATGATATTTTGCTCAGAAAATTTCACTGAAATATACATATGTAACAAAAATATATATGTGCATTCTCCAATAATGATACACATGAATATTCTCTACAGTACAAATATTCATCACACAGAAAACCAGAAACTACTGAAATGTCCACTGACCATGGTGTGCACAGTAAACCATGGCAGAGAACCACCATGAAATACTTCACAGCGGTGATAATAAATGAACTTTACCTCTCAAGCACAATGTGGATCAATTACAAGAACATAGCATTGAGCAAAAGCAACCGGACAAATAAAGTGTTAATTATACGATTATGTTCACATAAAATGCAAAACTAAAGTCTGTAGTATATAATATACTTAATGCTCTTACATTTTAACTAAATTGTAAAGAAAATCAAGAGAAATATTAAAACATCCAAGGTCGATTAAAATTGTATAAGGTAGAGTAGTAACATGATGTTAATGACCAAGATTGGTAGTTAATTCTTAATATTACTTTGCAAGGGTTCATGTTCTTCACTCATCTACGTATATAGTATATTTCATGAAAATTAAAAAATAAACAATTTTCTACTGTATGTATTCAAAATAATTTATATCTTAATGGCATATGAAACCTCATTTTGAATGTTTTATAGCTATGACAATCTGAACTAAAAGTCGGAAGTTAATCTCTACTCCAAATTTCAACCACAGATATAAAAGCTCTTAGTACCAAAGTTAGGTTTGACAAGAAAGGGAATATGGACATTCCATATCAAATAGAGCTTATCTGAGCTGTCGTACTTGGCAAGTTAGACGAGAATGAGCAAGCTCTACGCTGCAAACTGCAAAATATTAATGTTTCCTGGTGGAAGATTTTGAACTATGGTATGATGAAGATATACTTCTGTAAGCATTACGAAAGGGCCTCCTTATGGAGAACAAAAGCTTTAACTCAGAAACGTAGCTTTCTCTGACATGCCCTGTGAAGTCACTGACTTTTTAAAAAAGAGTACTGAAATGACTGGCTGTGCATGCTAGGTAAATTCTTCTGGTGGCACTGTGAAAGCCTAAATACACATTGTTAAATAGCAACAGATTTTTCATTCTAAAACAGGCTATGAAAACTGGAGTGATAGCTTCCTTTTTGTTTTTCAAATCTTTTTGTGGTGTAACTTTAAAAGAGTCTCTAGCACCAACAGAATATCATTTGAAGGAAGAGGTTTATCCTTACATACAGGGTTTCATGTTCATGTTTCAAAATTCATTTTTTGGTGTAACTTTTCCAACCAGAACCTAAGAGTTTTGAGACTCCTTTTCTTGTCCAGAGAATTAAACCCTATTTCCATGTCCACTTGAATATACCTTCTTTTCCTGCCATTTGGTATTCTCTTATCCTTCTGAGTCAAGCCTTTCTTTCTCCTCTGAATCTGCAAAAGTTTTATTAAGCTTGCATTAGATACTAAATCATCCTACCTTATAGCTAGTTTTAATACATCAGTCTTTGTCACAAAATTCTAAGTTCTGTAGGTACATTTTGCCATCATATTATGTATCTCTGGGAATGTTATAGAATGAATAGTTATTTTTCAATAATTCTACAGTGAGTAAAGCTTTAAATATTTGTTTTTAAAATAAGGATTTTCTTTGGTCAAGAAAATGTTTTGAAAGTTGTTTAAAATATATTGAATGTGTATGTATGTCTATAAAATACATTGTATATCCATATGTTTATACATATACTACCCAGTACATGCTAGATATTGTTCCAGTCAAGACTACATAGGCTCTGTAGGGACATTATTGATCTCAAAGAGACAAAGCTTATTTGCTAATGGTAGAAATGGTGAGGGCAAACCATAAGTATTAAATAATTTGTAACTTTCCAAAGAGTCTTAAAATATCTGTGTTACTAAAGTTTCACAGAGTAGGGACCACTAAGAAAAAAATATTCTAAAAGACTCTACAGTGTGTGATCAAAAAGATAAGGAACAATGTTTTATATATAATAGCAAACAGATAAGGTACTTACTCTAGGGGAAGAATGATACAGGAAGCTCCTAAGTAAGACCGGGTTGTATGATAGATTAATAAAGAAGCTACCGTAAATCGGAAGGTATGATTGTCCTTGTTACTGACGTTAGTGGAAAAAGAGATGCAAAATGGTAAGAAAGAGCCAAACATTAAAAAATACAGGGAAAGAGAATTTAAGGCAGAAGAGCAAATGTAAAAGGCCAAAGTTAAAGCTTTTCCTATTAAATGTGAACAGAAACTATGGGTGTATGTCTCTGGGCTTGAGATAAATAAATGTCAGGAGAGGTGAAGGAAACAGAAGGTTTTTTTTAATGTGGAGATATGATAGCATATTCTTGAACTGTAATATTTATTATAGCACAAATTATAACAAGAAAACAGAAAACCTGATTTTAAAATGGGCAAGGGGCCTGAATAGACATTTTTCCAAAGAAGATATACAAATGCCCAACATGTGCATGAAAATGTACAACATCACTAATGATCAGAGACATACAAATAAAATCCTGAGTTATGCACCTCACATCTGTCAGAACCGTTATTACCAGAAAAGACCGAGCATATCATGTGTTGAAGATGTGGAACAAAGGGAGCGCTTATCCAGGGCTGGTGTGAGTTTACACGAGAACGGGTAGCATAGATACCATATAGCTTCCCCCCAAAGTTAAAAATAGAACCCTCAGATGACCCAAGGTAGAGAGCCAAAAGAAATAATAGTATGTTTAAATCACGTTTGTAGGGCTGGAGGTACAGCTCAGTGGGCTAAGTGCTTGCCGCTAAGCACTAAGGCCCTGAGTTCGATCCCCGGTCCCGGAAAAAAAATAAATAAATAAATAAATAAATAAATCATGTTTGTAGGCCTTTGTTTTTTGCAGCATTATTTCCAACAGGCAAATATAAAACCAACTTCAGTGTCCATCAGCGGATGAATGCATAAAGAAAATAATATACATGCATGACAGAATAATGTTCACTCTATAAATAAATCCCTCCATTTTCAAAAGCATGGATGGAGCTGTAAGACCTTAAGTAATATAAGCCATATTCAAAAGGACAAATTATTTATGGTTTCACTTGCATGTTGAATTTACAAAAGTCAGACTCAAGAAAGCAGAGTGAAATGGTTGTTGCTAGGCCTGAGGATGAGGGAAACGATGTTGGTCGAAGAGTGCAGTTTCACTTACTGGGGTGAACAATTTCTGGAGATCTAATGGACAGCATGGTGACAACACCACGTATCATACTTGTTAATAACACTGTATCGCATAGAGGAAATATTTGAAGTGTTATTGCGACAAAATGTTAAATACATGACTATAGGATAAATTAATTAGATTCATTTTAGCAGTCACTTTATCATGTAGACATTCATAAAATATCATGTTTTATGTGTCACATATGCACAATTGTCAGTTTAACCTCAATAAAACTGGAAAAATAAATGCAAAATAGTCATAAACATAAAGCAGAAGTTGACAGAATGGATAAAATATAAAAATGTGACCTAAATATATGTAGTTTATAAGAGCTACACTTTATATTCAAAAACAGGAAGAGATCCAAAGAATAAAAAGGGACATAGCATGTGACCAATAACAAAAAGACAGCCAGTGTAACCATACTAGGACCAGCAAGAATGAATATCATAACCAAAATTATAGAGAGTGAATATTACCTAATGATAAAAGAATAATATATTATCAATAAGATACAGTTGTAGGAATCCATGTTCACTGAATTAAAATAACAAAGCAAATTAAAGAGACCAAAACCAGGCAAAGTTAAAGAAATAGACAATTTCACAACAGTATTTGGAAATTATAATCCCTATTTCCTAACCTGGGTGGAACAAACGCAGGTCAACAGGGAAACAAGATTTGAGCAGCGATATGAACCCACTGGACTTAGCAGACATCTATAAAACCCTGCTGCCAACAAGCATTCTACCCAAATGAATAGAGAACATTTTCCATTATACTCTATTTAATAGACCACGAAGAAAGCCTTCTAAAGGATTGACATCCTGCAACATATGTTCTCTGAAACCCAACGGAACAAAATTGCAAGATATTAACAGAAACAAATTTGGAAAAACACAAGTGTATGCAAACTAAACAGTAAACTCCAAAAGAGTTGAATGGTTCAAGATATTTGTACATCTTCACACACACACACACACACACACACACACACATGTGGGTGTGAGAGACAGAGAGACAGAGAGAGACAGAGTGAGAAAGCATGCAAGCAAAGGAGAAAGAGGGGACACTTTAAAATGAATGAAGAGCTTTATGCAATATGCCAAAGGCACTGAGATAAGGCTAAAATTACTATATTACAAAAGGATGATTAGAAAATAAACAACACACAGAAAAAGTTAAGAAAACCAGAAGTTGGTCCTTTGAAAGGTCATCCTGTAGACAGACTAAACAAGAAAAATGAGGGATGAGTAAAATTGATAAAATTAGGAATAAAAGAGAGGTTATTACTGACAATCTAGTAAGCATAAAAATGTTAGCATGAAAACCATGAATATCCATAGATCAGTAAGCTAAATAACCAAGAAAGAAAAGACAAATTCCTAGAAAAACTATATAAATTTACTTAATAGGAAAAAGAAATTTTGAATGACCCAAGTAAAGTAGTGAAAAAAAAACACTGGGATAAGATGATCTACTGAGTTAAACATAAAGTTTAGAAAAATTAATACCAAAGTTTCATAGGCTTTTCATTAAAAATAGGGGCTTTTTTTGGTCTTTTTTAAAAACTATTTTCTTTTTGGTACCAGGAATCAAACTCAGGGCCTAGCACTTGTCATGCAGGGACTGTACCACTGAAGTACATCTCCAGCACTTTTCATTAAAAATAAAATAAAAATTAGGAGTACTTCACCAAGTATTTGATGAAGCCAGCCTATCTTGATACTAAAACTAGACCAGAACATCTACAGAAAATAAAACAATAGATATCAATTATTTCAATATTCACAAAAACTTTGAAACCAATCGTAGGAAATGCTTACACAACAACATATAAAATAGGTTGTACACCACAATTAAGGGGATTTCTCCAATAATGCAAAGTTGATTCAAAATACAAAAGCCAATAAAAGTAAAAAGACATATAAAATAATGGACAGAAATCCACATTATCATTTTTGAAAGACTCAGCAAAATATCTGGCAAAATGTGACACATTCTAATGACAGAAACAATTTACATTTATGAATACAAAGTGATTTCCTGAATTTGGTGAAGGGCGCCTATGTATAAGTTATTGCTAACATCATGCTTCATGGTCAAAGCCTAGAATCTTTCCTCTTCAGATCAGAAACAAAACAAGAATTTCTGATTTTGTCAATTCTGTTCAACATTGTAATAAAAGTTCTAAAAAGGAAAATTGGGGAAAAAAATAATTACAAAATATTTAAATTGGAAATGATGATGCCATGCTATCTCTATTCTCATAGCATCATCTTGTGTATGAAATACACTCATTCAGAAATACTAGAGCTAATAAACAAATTAAGTAGGACACAAGATAAATATTTTTTAAATAATTGTATTTCTATACTGTAGCAATGAACATTCCTAAAATAAAATTTAAAAAAACAATTGAAATTACTACAGCCTCAAAAAATACTATAGGCTTAAACTAGACAGCTAAAGTACAAAGTACATGATGGAAAACTACAAAACATGGCAGGAATTTTGAAAGAAAAAGTATACAAATAATAATACAGTCCATATTCATGGACTTGAACAGTCAATGTTGTTAAAGTGACAATATTTCCCAGTTTGTCCTGCAGATCAACACAGTGTCAATCATACTTTCAAGCTGTTATAACTCACAA
The DNA here is from genome assembly GCA_004027595.1 of Dinomys branickii. Lineage (NCBI taxonomy): Eukaryota > Metazoa > Chordata > Mammalia > Rodentia > Dinomyidae > Dinomys > Dinomys branickii. The sequence goes on from PVLD010010591.1 coordinate 40,777, forward strand.
AAGAAAGGTTCTGACATTTATTACCTAGGGTTGCTTGTAAAGCTATCATACCTGTATCCTAATACAATACCGCTGTCTTACTCCATCTTTAAAAATTCTATTTCTGAACTCCTATTTCTCCCCATTACTCTGTAGCCTCAAGGGTCTTGGACAGAGGATGACATTTGTTCATCGTGTGGCTTTGGGAGCAACTAGAACGGGAAAAGAAAGTCTACTGAACTAGGTTACCAAGGACCAATATGAGCTTTCATAATGGTTGGTATTCGTTTTTCCAGTGGTTATGTTCCAGTGTAATTTATGCTTCCGCCCAGTGCCAAGGTTGTTGCTATATAATTTTGGCTCTGCCATTGTGCAAATTAAATAATGTTCAAGCGCTTCATTGGACACACAATCTCATGCTTCCTGAAATCTGAGATAAGACTCTTTAGCTTCAATCCACTTCAAAGCTTGTACGAGAGGATATATGGTCCTTTTGTCCATTCTTTGGGACAACTGTTAGCTAATCAGTGTCTTGTGTGCTTTTCATTATCTTTCCAAAGGTCAGAATTAAACAAAAGTTTAAATATCAAACAAAATGGGAAGATATTACACATTCCTTCCTGATTCCCTGTGCTGTGTCACCATCCACTAAATCTAAATTTACTTATTAGTCTGTCACTCAGCACAGTAAAATGAGAAGTCATGGTGCAGACTACCGTGGGATCCCAAGCCCTGGGAAACATATTGAGACTTCTTCACCTAGAGAAAATTGTGAAAAACAATAATAAAAGGAAAAGTGATATTTTCAAATGGTTTGAGGGTAAAAGTGATATTCAGGATTTTCATGCAAGTTTCATCACTCTTAGGAAGATCTCCAACCTGCCCTGTCATGGGTAATATATTATTGCAGTACTATGTGCTCTGCACAGAAAATTGTCCTAAAGAAGGAAAGCATTATCTAAAGATTGATGTGGCGAGTTGTTACACCGCCTGAATATTTTATACACCACCCAATTTTTCTGCCAAGGTGGAGATGAAGTGAGGAGTAGAAGTAGCAGTGATTAAGGAAGGAAATGTAAAGAGGAAGAGCTGGACCATTTAAAAAGTTAAACTATAAAAACTAGGATTAAATTTTCTTACATGCTTGAAACACTTCCAGAAGTCTTTAGTGTTAAATTTCTGAGTTACCTGTATTTATTTTCCTTTGGCATCTTTTCCGTCAGTGTTCTAAGGAAGCAGATATATGCTCCCTCCCTTTGTGTTCTTTATCTCAACGTCTCATTGGTGCGAATTTGATGTTATCAGGGTCCAGTAATGAACAAAACCAATAAATAATAAATACATAGTATATGTGCTCAAAAAATGTATCTGTGGATGTCAAAACTGTAGCAAACAATTTTCTACAGATTAGTTCCCAAGGGAAATGATACTAGCTCCTATATTTCTAAAGAATAGGTTCTGAGAGAAGATCATGCTCAATTGCATATGTCAGCTGTAAAAACAGGTGAAAATTTAAAGCCCATTGTCAAAGTGAGAAACTATGAAATGAATCCCAAGGCACTCAGAAAATAGAATGCACTTTCTCCAGCTTCATCTACTTTGAGAAAAAAGGAGCATAATAAAGGCAATAGATCTTAAGTTGAGACCTAAACAAAAATAAGAATCTTTAGGGCAGAAAAGGGAAGGAAGAGAAAGAAGGCATTCTTGGAATACAAGTAACAAAGGGTGAGAAAATGGAAGCGAGATATTTGCTTAACATAGAATTTCATGATATTATCAGCATTTCTATCTGCATACCAAACCATGGGTTTCAATTGCTGTGGTTTGTGATTTTTCACGAATCTAAAATAAGTTGGTTTTTTTTTTTTTTTTTTTTTTTTTTTTTTGGTCTTTTTGAGACAGTGTCTCCTTAAGCAGTTCAGGCTTACCTTGAGCTCACTTTGTAGCCCAGGCTGGTCTGAACTCACAAGGATCCTCCTGCCTCAGCCTCCTGAGTGCTGGGATTACAGGCACGCACTACCACACCCTGCTCAAAATATGTTTTCTTAATCCAGTTCTCCGTCAAAGACTTTAGAGAATTATACTGTAGTGCCCGTTGCCTAATCTAACTGCAGACCCCAAAGGCATCTCAAATTCAGTGTACATAACTAAGATCCCTTACTGCCGCCTTCCCAAGTTTCTCTCCCCTAAAATGTGCTCCCTATTTTTATTTCTTCACATATGCCCAGTTATTTATTTCTCTTTTACAATGACAGCTATCTAATCATTCTCCTTAAACTTCCAGCATATTTTTGTTAACCCAGTGAGCTGTAATCTTCGTGGAAGTCATAAAACTCTTTCTCTCAGGAGAGTAATGGAAACTGACTCTACAAAAATGTGCATAAGCAGCGAACACAGGTCATTTTTCTCATAATGTAATAAACATTACATACCTACAGATCCTATCCTTAAGCCCTATTCTGTTTCTTGAACCCTAGATTAATAATTTTATGCTAAATTATTCTCAAACATCTGTCAGAATAATCACAAAGAGATAACTCTGTGGAGATGCCACCCTACTCGTGTAGTACACATTCCAAAGCCTTTCACAGCATAGAAGGCCTGTCATTTGCCTCTATGTGCACTTCCAGCCTGTCATTTGCCATATAGCCTCTTTCATTGGCTGGAACCACATTCACTTTCTGGAAAGTAATTTCCCTGAAAAAATCCACTATTTATGCATGTTGTTCTCATGGCTGAAAACATCCTCTACCTGTACCATCTACCCATGGTCCCATGCTTATGCATCTTTGTTTTTTTGTTTGTTTGTTTGTTTTGGCGGGACTGGGGATCAAACTCAGGACCCTGCGCTTGCTACGCAAGCGCTTATTCCACTGAGCTATATCCCCAGCCCCCATGCATCTTGAGTATCACCTTCTCTAATACATTTTATCATGTGTCCTTTCACCTCCACTCTCTGCCTGGAAGAGGTGCCACTTGTATATGTACCTTCTGTTCTAGCAGTAAGTCCAGAGTAAACCTACAGAAATAATTGCCCTAAGTCCATGAAGACTTAACCACAACATATTTGTGTTCACTCAAGCTGGGCTAGGTGTAAATTGCAGTGGTGATGAACCCGTGGCATGCATGCTGCAGCTTTAAAAGTTCAACATCACTGGTTTAAAGAGCGCCCTGATGGGAAGGAGAAAAGGGGAAGTCTCTGGCCATTTCTGACCACAGACTGTCTTACCCACTGTTACAGCTTAGGTCTAAAATGTCTCCCCAAAGTCCTATGTGTTCAAAGGAGCTTTTACAAGGTAATTGGATCACGGGGCATGAAATGAATCCATGTGTTTCCCCACTGATGAGTTCATGTGCTGTTAGGGGTTGGCGCCTACGGGGAAGAGGTAGCCCAGGAGTGTGACCTGTATTCTTACTCCCAGCTTCTCCCTTTTCCTTCTCCCTGGCTACCACGTGCTGAGCCACTGTCTCCCACATGTGCTTCTTCCACTCCACTTCTGCCATGGAGCCAACCAATCCTGCACTACACTCTCCGAAACTGTGAGCCAAAGCAAACTTCTCTTTCTGTAAATTGAAGGTGTAGAGTGTTTTGTTCCAACAATGGGGAAGGGACTGATTCCTATGAAGCAAAGTTGGTGTGTGTCTCACCACTTTCTTTTCATTCTTTCTTCAGTGTTGCAATAAAATATTGGGAAAAAGCATAAGTGGGTGAGTTCTGCTGCCTTATGGTAAATTCTTCAATAGACATCTCTTCCAATTCTTAGTAGAAGTCTTCAGTGTGTACATGTAAGGGGGTCAATTGCCTGTGTATACTCAGCAATCTTTGTTAGCTACCTTGTTCAGCACAAACTTTTCTTTTTGGTCCCTGTATATCATTATATCCACATTAATACAGAGGTTTTTCTCTTGCCTATACTATGCATCTCCGCAAGACTCACATCAAATTCATGATGATGGAGAGAAAAGTACATCCTCCCGTCTTACCATACCGCTCCATTTGTTCATATGAGCAGCCATGCACAACTGCTTCTGTCTCTCCCAGATCCAAATCTAAAGTTCTCAGGCACATTAACATTTTTAGGTATATTCCACTTGTTCAAGGTTTTCTAAACATTTCTGAAATAGCAATGGAAGATAGTCAACTCAAAATCATATTCTTACCTTAGAGCTATTAGTGTACTTGCTTCACTAAAATGCAGTTTTTGAGTCTAGGAGTATGAGCTCATTAAGTTGTAATCGCATGCATTAACTTCATGTCCCAAAGCATCCTGCACATGCTTGGCACACAGAAAACTGATCAGAGGCACACTGTTGGAAAAGTTTAGCAAGACAATGTTCACCAAACCAGTGCTTGATATACAGTGATAATTTAGGAAATGAACATTATTATAGTAGGAAGTAATTAAATGTTTACTGACTGTCAAGGCTCATAGTGAAAGAAAATCCTTAAAATGTTCTTCATCTCTTACAGTTCTTCTATAACTGTCACAATACCCAAAATATATTCTTCCAGTTTTAGATTCCAGATTTCTTATTTTTTTTCACACTCCAGGTGTCCATGTGTCTTAAACAAAGATATTTCTCAGTAAGAATTCTTGTAAAATGCAAGAGTCTCACAAAGAATGATAGAAATGTAATAGCTTATGTCTCTTTACAGCTGGGCGCTGTTTCCTGAGGCTATACGGTATGTATTGCACAGAGAGGAATAGAAAGAAACCTGACATTCTTCAAATTATATCACCAAAACTTCAACAACTTCAGGCAAAGAACAAGTGAGAATTTATAATGCATCTAAACGCAGACAAATACAACGCATCAGAGGCTTCAAGAGTAATAGGAATAAAAGAACAAGCACTGGAGATCGGTGCAGCCCCCACTCAGGAAGCTGATGCAGAGAACAGTGGGGTAAACCTACTGGAATACGCCTGAGAATATAATTGTGTGGGATGATACATGTTTTTTAATCCCTCTTAGAATGCTGATACAGAGTAGAATGGTGATTTTCACTGGTTTTTTTCTTTAACAGCCTAATTTTAAGGATAATTTATGCAAAAGATACAGACTACAGCTCCGCTACAAAAAACAAATAAATGTGTACGACTGCTGCTGATTTTTTTCACTTACCTCCTGCTTTCCCCAAATCCTCTTTTATAAAGATCTTAATATGATTTAGATGTAGCTGCCCAGCTAGCTCAGTCAGTAGAGCATGAGACTCTTAATATGATTTAGATAAGGTCTGAGTGTTTCCTCCTTTAAGTGGTAGTCTTTACACATTGGAGTATTACTCAGCTATGAAGAAAGATAAACTCCAGGCTTTTATAGGTAAATGGATGCAACTAGAGACATACTTACAAGGGATATAAATCAAACCCATATGTGTAAACATTGTCTTGTCTCCCTAGTATAAGAACCCGAAAGCATCAATAGAACTGAAAGGTACAACAAACACTGTAAAAGGGAAAGAAACTGCTCAATAGGAAAGAACAACTGAGATGAGGGAAAAGAGAAAAGAAAGAAAGAAGAAAAGGAAAAAATATATGTATATATGGACAAGATAGCTGAGATAATTGTACTGCTAATTTCTATGGGTCTATTGAAAAGAAAAGTTCATGTTTAACCATTTTATCAGTCTTGCATATCTGTATCTGGTAATCTGAGCAACTGCCTTGAGGATAACAAGTAATACAACCTTTGTTGATTTTCCATCATCTTGTTTTGAAATTCTGTATCATTTTTATTGTTTTTATGTTGTTTTGCTTTGTTATTTTTTGTTCTTTTCTCTTTAAAATCAAATAAATAAATGTAAATCAATCAATAAAAATTAATCTGCACTGTAAAATATTGAGAGCATGGAAACCATCCAGCTGTGACGTTTAGAGGTGGAAGCTGTGAGGAGCTCTCAGTATTTGACGAAGGCGTTAGAGTGGAACCCTCATGATTGAAACAGGACAGCTTTGTAAGAAGAGACAAAGAGACCAGAAGGCACGTACTTGCACCCAGTCATCATCCTTCGCTTCGTAATGATCCCGCATGACGCCTTGGGATTCTGCCCACACAGAGCCCTCAGACTTTCACTTTCCAGATCGGTAAGGCAAAATAAACCCCATTCTTTATAGTCTGCCTCAAGCATTTTATTATAATAACAAAAATAGACTAATACAGTTCCCAAGGAGACTCAGATACCTCTGTCTCCTGCTTAAAATCATCCAGTGGATTTGTTGTACATGAAGAATGAAAAGCAGAAACCTTGCCCTGACCTACAGCGTCCCACAAGATGTCACCCTTGCCGACTTCTCGCTATCCCATTCCCGCTTCTTACTACTTGCAAAGCCGCAAGACTGTGAATGGCATCCTGGCAAGCTCAGAGACGCATTGAGAATTTTGTACGAGCTCTTTTGTTTGCTGAGAGCATTCTTCTTACTAATTTGTGCATGGTTGGATTGTGCCTATTCTTTACTTGAATACTGAAAGTTCTCAGGAAAGACTTTCCCGATAACAAAAGCAATGTAAACACGCAATCACGTTCATTCGCAGCATTTTTTCCAGCCCTGAGAATTGAAATGGAAGACTTCACAGTAAGCTACATCCCCAGCCCCGCCTTTTTCCCTCTTTTTTTTTGTTTTTTTTGTTTGTTTGTTTCTGACGGCCTTGCTAAGTCACTAAGCTGACCACGCTCAGCTCTAACTAATGTTCTTCCTGCCTCGGTCTCCCAGAGTGCGCACAAGTCCTCCTTTAGTGGTGCGTTTTCTTTCACGCACTGCTCTAACAACAGCACCTCGATTAGTACCTGGTAGGGTAGGTCCTAACTGAATGGATGGAAAGATGAATGAACAATTAAAAAACCGGGCTCGTCTCAATCTTTTAGTATCTTCTTGTTTTTGCCCTCCTTGTCTTAATTTTCTTACCTTTAAACGCAGTCAGACAGATTCCTTTAAGCATTCTGCACCACTTCAAAAATGTGCCTCTTTTTAAAATTTTTCCATATTTGCAGAAAGCGGCATTCAAGCTCTATAGATAAAGAAATGCTAAGTTTATTTGTTGAGAAATTTCGGTTTCCATATTAAGACACAGGATCCCACTACGATATAGGCCCATTCTTTCCTTTCTACGTTCAAACATTTTCTGTTATGTAACATGAATTTGCAACCATATTAGTAGACAAAGACTGCGATCGCTGTCAGAAGTCTCATCTTCACACATTAAGGATAATGTGAAATTGATTTGCTCCAGGCAGATCAGTTTGTTCCTTTAGATTTACTGAGATAGCAGGATGTAGAAGGGAAGCAGATGGCTTGCACTCGGAGGAGGGATGCTCTGGAAAATGAAAATGCATCAATGCAAATTCTATGAGAAATACTGAATATTTGCAGATGATTTACTTAACTCCTGTCACTAGTTACACATATTTTCAAGATATGTATAGTAGTTCTAGTATTACCATAGTTTTAAAAAAATCACTCTAAACATATACTGCAGTTTTAGTCCCAGAAGGGGACAATACACTTTACTGGTTATTGTATAATTATATCTTCCAACATTCTTATAATGTGGAAGGGAAAACAGAAGGATGCACATTTGAGTGTTTATTTCCTTTTCCTCTGTATTTTTAGCTCTGTGACCTTGGGGAACTTACTATGTCTTAATCTTATTTTTTCAGTTATAAAATGAAAAGAAGAAGAGTTCTGCTCTATGGTTCCTGTAAGTTGTAAATAAAGCAAAATATTTACCTGTTCCTCAAGACTAACTGTGTATACCATGCTCAAAAAATAAGACAACTCCGGCCTTTGAGGTGAAGAAGTGAGACCCGGCAAGCTGAAGTCATGGTGTGATTGATACAGATTAATTTCCTTCATCTCTAATTTAGGCATCTATCCATTTGAGCTCATTTCAGCTCTTTTCACTGTTATGGGCTTCTCTACAATTATTTTCTTCTTATTCAACTTCCCTCCTTAAGGAATATAACTCTAAACTAATTGTGGAATAAATTGTTTGGCCATATATTGGATCTTGCATGTTGTGGTTATTTTTGTTAAATTTTTCATGAAATTTTTATTAGACTTTTATAAAAACAAATCTCTTCACATGAATCCCTGGTTCATAAAAATCCAATAATCTCATTTTTCAAGCTCTCTTTGTCTCTCGCATCAGTATTTGTATGAGGTAGTACTTCCCTTTCTTCAGCAAAATCTTGAGCACATGTATCCTTCTAGCTATCTACAAATTTGCTTTTCTCTGTTCCATTTCACTTACAAATTCTTGTGCTTCTGCTTCATTCACTCCACTGCTTTTGCTTCATTCATTCATCCTTTTGCTTTTTCTTCATTTATTCATTCATTTCATTGCTTTTGCTTCCTCCTCTCATCCCTACTTACTCTTTATCCTTTGCCATATGGATCTTGACCCCACCATTCCACCTAAACACTCCCTGGTTACACCACTGGTCTTCGAATTCAATCAGTGAACCATTTGCAAATTACTTCTTGACTTCTTACTAGCATTTGACACATCTACCCACATTTCACAGTCTTTTTCTTGACTTTTGTGCAATGTAGCTCTAGTCATTCTCTTATTACCTCTCTGAGCATCTTTTCCCAGTATCTTAAGTAAGTCAGTCTCTTCCTGATCCCCAAATGTGGGGAGTTTTATTATTTTATTACGCATCTTCTTAATCTGTGTTCTTATTCTAGTTGAGCTTGTTTATCCCCGGGTTCAATATTATTTATATTGGCTGTTAATTTATATCTTCAACATAGTTCTCCTTTGGGAGCTCAACCCTGCGCAGTTAATTTCCTCATTATTCCTTCCGTTAAATGTCACAGATACCTGGATCTCACACCCCAAAATAAGCTTTGTCTCTAATTCTAGTTTTATAATCTTTCTTTTCCTTTCTGTTTTGTTGTTGTTGTTCACTGGGCCAACATCTAAGCTCATTCTTGATGTTTACTCTTCCTTATGGCTATCACATTGAAAAAGTGAGATTTGTATAGTTTTTAAACTAACAACAACCCCTTTCACCCTTTACAATTTGTCCCTTATTGCATGATCAAAACTTCTTTTTTTTCTATCTCCTTGAAGTCTCAATTATATTAAGTGACTATATGACTATCCTGACCACACTTTGTCCATTTAGCATTATATATATATATATGTATCTATTAGGAAGAGCAGAAGTTAATCTCCAAGCTCTTCGTTGGTTCTCCTCTATTGCTCTAGTTGGAAATTTGTGCTGGAAAGGAGTATAGAGTAGGTTTCTTTCTCTATTCATGTGTAATTCCGCTCTGACCTGTAAGCCCCAACCTCAGGCTGACCTACTGTGCTGTGGTTTTAGCAGTTGAAAGGGACTAGAGTTAACAAGAAATGCACGGCCTGTTTGATTGGTGCTGACATTGCTCGGTTTTTGCTCCCTTTGGATTTTGATGTGCACAAAAAGCATTTTGTTCTCCAGAACATCTTTAGAAATACGAAATTTTTATGTGACTACACTGTCAAATATTGAGGGAATTTGTACACACAAAAAGGGTAAAACTGTCTTACAGGTACCACTACTGAGAAATAACAACGGCTAATATCATGTGTCAGTTTTCTCTGTATTTATAAGAAATGGAGTATCTTATTATTCAGCATCTATGACTCACCTATTTTGTGCTAAAAATACCTTTGATTATTGAAGTCTGACCAGTAATGTTGTATCAGTCAGTGCTCACCAGACAAACAGATTTAATACAAGACACATAGAAAATGACTTACAAATTAGCTTGCCAGTGTTGCCTACAGTAGGATGTGGAGGGGTGCAAAAGGGCTGTCTGTGTGCTGGAGATTTGAAGGGTCTAGACCAAAAGTGTAAGGCCGGGACCTCACTGTAGAGTCTCATGAGAGTCACTAGTGGGGAGCTCAAGGGCCTGTACTGGAAGCCAGGAGACAGACGTCCACGGTAAAGGGAAGACTGGAGGTCCACCAAAGAAACAGATGTGAACCTTCCTTCTTCTTTGCCTTTTTTACTCCATTCAGGTTACAAGCCTATTGGAGGATGCCATTCACACCCTGGATGTGATCTGCAGTAAATCCTTTCAGCCACACCCAGAACTATGCGAAGCCAGTCAGTTGGGCATTTTTTACTCCAATTGACACCAGTGAACTATCACAAATATTTTATTACTACTCTGAAAATGTTCTTCTTCACAAGTAGAATACACTTGGAGAACCACTGACCTAGATATTTCAGGGGGTGTCAAAGAGGTGTATCTGACATTGTCGCTCAAAGATGTGAGCTACCATTGTGGTGCCTGCACTGGAACAGAGTTGGAGCATGTGGAGGTCAGATAATAAACAGAGAACTAGTGTGTCAGTCTGAGGATCCACTCAACCGTTTCGAGCAGCTCCTTATTTGTGTCACTGAGTTATATTTTCAGAGCAGTAACAGTGGAGAAGGTGAAGAAGAAACACCAGAAAATGAATCACATCTTCCTTTTTCAAAACAAGGTATCATGTTTAGGGGAATATGGTGGACACTAGGACCACCACAGTGTATAAGTAGATAAGCTCCTTTGTAATTTCCATTTTATTCTCCAGCCTGGCCCTTAAAGAAAATTTGATGAGTCCTTGATTATGATTGTATATGATTATAAGCAAGTAGTAGACTGAAGATGTCTCATATAGATCATGTGTTTCTTGCTTCTTAACTTACAATGGGGTTGCATGTAAGGACTTGTTGGTCCCTCCGTGTACCTCTGGAGGAACAGCAGCACGAATGAGGAAAAGGTAGACAAGAGACAAGAGCTGGGTCAGGTGGAGGCCTGATGGGTAAGAGGACCTCAACAATAATAGTTGGGGCATTTATTTATACTCTGCAAAGTTAGTATCATGAGACACAAGGTTACCTAGCAACCAGTGACTGAATTGTCCAGGCAGGATGCTTTGCTCAAGGCTGAGGTAGCTTGACTGCCTGAGGCACTCTGGGTCTGTCCTGCCCTCACACATAGGACCAAATTCCAGCTTCAGCCGCTCCCAACAGTTGCATCCCAATAAACTATTATAAATAAAAAGATTGTTAATCAGAAATACAGTTAATACACTGCATCTACCAAGTATCAGCGTTTAATAAGAAAGGATTCTAGAATATCAGTTGCTTACCCTTGGTAATCCTGAGGCTCCTCAGGAGCTGTAGCTTGTTGCCACTGCCTGGCAATGTACATAATATAGTATGATATAAAAGGCAGTTTTATAACAAGAACTAGTAATTCTCAGCACATATTTCCCTAAATAAAACACCTAACTACACAATGCAAGAATATTAAACTGAAGGTGAATCTTAGACCCACAAATACTACTGAAAATTTCAAAACGCTTCCCTAAGTTATTATAGAAAGTAGAAAAATCTGTAATGGAATGGTCAAAATCAGCAACATTATGCTTTTGCGTAGAATTATGCTGTGTGCAAGAGTTGCAGAGCACATAGTCCTCTCAAATTCATGAGAAACATTCACCCAAACCAACCATGTACACAGTAACAAGGGCTTAACATACCAAATAAATGAAAATCCAGCAAAGTAAGCTCTCATACCCTATTGGAATGAGATCAGAAACTGACAGCAGAAACATACTTACAGTACAATAAATTTTTCTCTCTTATTTCCAATTATCTGTCTTTCACCTCAAGCTCTATTTATATATTGTTTTTCATATACAGAAACCATGCAATGTTTAACCTTCTGGTCTGATTTACTTAATATAATAGTCTCAAGGTACATCCATTGTCCTACAAATTCCTCAAGTTTATTCATCTTTATGGAAGAGTTGTACTCCATTGTCTAAAAAGACAACATCTTTTTTATCCATTCTCTGGTTCCTGGCCGAGTGGTACGCCATGATCTGTTAATACAACTCTTCTTGACCCATCATTCATCTGTTGATGGACATATAACTTGTTTCAAAGATTTAGCTACAAATTTTGCTTCTATAAGTAGGATATGCAGACTTCATTATGGCATAGTTTTAACTTCCTTGAGAAGATACTGAGCAGAGGAATAATGGATCAACTAAATTTTCTACTTTTCATTTTGTGAGGAATCTCCATATTGATCTACACAGTTTCTCAGCCTAGACTCCCACTGACAATGAAAAAGGGTTCCTTTCTCTCCACAGCCTTATCAGCATTTTTTAAGTTTGTTTTAAAAATAAGTGAGGGAAAACATGTTAACAAACAGACATCCATTTACAAAATAGCATAAGAACAATACAAACAATGCAGAGTTACAAACAAGGTGGTAGGAAATTAACAATGGTTGTATTACATATAGATAAATTCAAAGTGGTTTCTCAGGAAAACAAATACAGACATGCAAGATTGATCAAACAACTTATCATTCACTGTTCCTTTCAGTAAAGCAGTAGAAGACAAGAGTAGCACCATTAGCTTTCCTGTATATACATACATACATAATTTTCCCTTCTCTTTTCCTACACCCCAGTTGCCCTTTACTTCTGAGCATTTTCCTTTCATTTCACAATGTCTGTCATACCTCCTAGCTTTTAGTCACTCTTTCAGGTTCTTATACTAGTGAGACAATACGTTGCTTACACATGCAGGTCTGATTTATTTCACTTTTGAGTATGGTCTCTAGCTGTGGCCATTTACCTATAAAAGCCTTGAGCTTATCTTTCTTTATAGTTGAGTAATACTCCATTATATAAAAGTACCACATTTTTTTTGTCCAATCCTCAGTGGATGGACATTTGGGTTGCTTCCACAATTTAGCAATGACAAGTTGTGCCACTATGAACATGGGTGCACATATGTCATTCTGATATGATATTTTCAGATCTTCCAGGAAAATACCCAGAAGGGGAATAGCTGGGTTTAATGGGACCTCTAGACCTAGTTTGCTGAGGAATCTCCAAACCGATTTCCACAGTGGTTTCACCAGTCTTCATTCCCACCAGCAGTAGAGTTCCTATTTCTCCACAGCCTCGCCAGCATTTGTTATTGGTTGATTTCTAATGACAGCCATTCTTACTAGGGTGAGGTGAAATCTCAATGTTGTCTTAATTTGCATTTCTTGAATGACTGAAGATGTTGAACATTTTCTCATGTATTTATTTGCCATTTGTATTTCTTTATCTGAGAAGTGTGTATTCATGTCACCTGCCTGTTTTTGGATTGGGTTTTTAAATTTGGAGGGGTGGATGTTTTTTAATTCTTTATGTGGTCTAAATAGAAGACCTTTGCCCGAGGGACAGCTAAAGCTTTTACCCAATTTGTGAATTTTCTTTTTACTCTGCTGATGATTTCTTTAGATATGCAGAAACTTTTCAGTAGGATGAAATCCCAGTTGTTGATTCTTTGAAGTATTTCAAAGTTAGTTTGGTTTTTGTTCATGAACTCTCTGCCTTCCCCTATGTCTTCAAGGTTCTTATGTACTTTCTTTTCCAATAGATTTAGTGTTTCTGTTTTAATATTGAGATGTGTGATCCATTTTAAGTTGAGTTTGGTACATGGTGATAGACTTGGGTCTGTTTTCAGTCTTTGGCAAGTGGGAAGCCAATTTTTCCAGCACCGTTTATCAAAGAGGCTATCTTTCTTACAGTGAGCTTGTTTGGCCCCTTTGTCAAAGATTAGGTGGCTGAGTGTGTTTGTGGTCCTGTCTGTGTCTTCCAGTCTGTTCCATTGATTTTCTGGTCTGTTTTTTTAGCCAGTACCATTTTGATTTTATTACAGTAGCTTTGTAGTGAAATTTCAGGTCAGGGATTGTAATTCCACCTGACTTGTCCTTGTTACCCAGAATTGCTTTTGCTATTCTGGGTCTCTTCTGGTTCCAGATGAATTTAAGGAATGTTTTCTCTAGATCTGTGAGGTATGCTAATGATAGTTTAATGGGAATGCATTGAATCCGTACAGTTTTGCACACCAGCATTTATTGTTGATTTCTTGATGGTAGCCACTCATTATGGGGTGAGATGGAATCTTTCGTTTAATTTGTATCCCTTGAATGGTCAGTGATGATGAGCATTTTTCATGTGTCTGTTGGATGATCGTATTTCTTAATCTGAGAAATGGGTATTCATTTCAGATGCCTATGTTTGAATGGGTCTTTAAGAATGGAAGGTCTAATTATTTTTTGTTCTCTATACATTCCAGATATTAATGCTTTGTTTGAGGAGTAGTTGGTTCTCTTTTTTACCAATTTGTTGTGTTGTCTCCACTCTTTTGGTGGTTCCCTTTTTTGTGCAAATGCTTTTCACTTTAATGTAATGCCATTTTTTGAGTCGTGGTAATATATTTTATAAAAACAGTATTTTGTTCAGAAAGTATTTGTTTACTTTTATAACTTTGAAAATTTTATCCATTTTGTCTTCTAGCAGGTTAAGTGTTTCTGTTCTAATGTTTTTAGATCTTTGACCTATTTTTATTTCAGTTTAGTAGTAATGGGCCTAGAGACATGGGTTATTGTATCTTGAATCTTTTTTCACCTACACCCACTTTCAGCCACCCCCATCTGAAAAGGAGAGAGACAAAGAAAAGAAATCCCAACATTGTGTAAACCTATTTGAGTTTTGTGATTTTTTGCAGGCAGTCCATTCCATGGTTAATAATGTTCTGTGACCTGAAAGGATGCTTCCTGTGAGTAGGACCTCAGAGGACACACAGCAGAAAGCTCTCTTGAGACTCTTAGAAGCTCACTAACCCTTTTTATGAGGGCTCCACTTTCATGACCCTAATTATCTCTAAAAAACCCCAACCTCCTAATATGGTCACATTGTGAAGTGTAACCTTTGGGAGAAATAAGCATTCAGCACATGAGAGAGAGGCAACACTTGGAATAGAATATTGCTCATGCATTTGAAGCTAAATCTATCATCATACAGTACTTATATTGTTAACACCTAGTCTATGTTGTATCCTAAACTGGCATTAGATTGAATTGAAAACCTTATTTGTATCCACCAACATTATCATATGGGACTCAGCAAAGGAGGAGGGAAGAAAACAAGCAAATGTTACTATATGTCAGTGACAATCATCTGGTTTGAGTTCTACTAATAAACCATTTTCAAATCATAATAATAGGGCTTTTTTCTCACTTTAGAGGGAAGAAATCTCCCCATCTGCCATGCAAGTGGTTATTATGAAAACCTGATAAATGTATGGGTAGGTTTATCCAATTCTTAAATACTTATGCCTGAAAGTGGCACGTTAAGTTAAGGTATCATGTCTTGAGCAGAGGTGAGTAATATGGACTCACACAGTCAAAAAAACAGGAACATGCCAAGAAATGGGAAGTAGAAGGGAAATAAATAGTAGTGAGTTGTTATAATATCCTCCACAATACCTGACTGGAGTGTTCTATTCTAATAATGTAAAAAGTATTGAACTCCAAGGTACCATGAAATCGGTTTGAGGAATATGATTTTAACCCAGTAAATAGCATGGAAACATTTTAGTTTTATAAAGGAAGGACATCTACACCTGTATTTTTGTTCTTTTATCAAAGAGCTTTTAATCACATAAAATTCTCATTGTAAAATATCTGCTTTTGGCATGGTTGGGAAGTAATAAGAACAAAGACAAAAAGTTGCTAACATTCAATACATACTATTGAGGTTTTTTTGGTTTTTTGTACCAAAAATCAAACTAAGGACCCCTCACTTTCCAGGCAGGTGTTTGTGCTGCTAAGCTATATCCCCAGCACTACTATAAAGTTTTTAACTGTGCCACACATTATCAATCAGTGCTTACTAGCAAAATGGGATTGAAATAGGTTTAATACAAGATATACGGTCATATAACAATTTATAAGATTGGTTTTCAATGGCCACCCTCAGAGCCAGGTGTAGAACAGTGCACAAACATTATCTGTGCACTAGAGATCCAAAAGACCCAGTCAAAGGCCTCGAGTCACTGCAGTGTCCCATGCAAGTCTGTAGCAGGAGGCCAAACAGGCTTCAGTGGAAGGTCGAAGAGTCTGCACTGGAAGCCAGAAAACACCCAAGGTGAGCATGAAGACTGGAGATCTTCTGAAGAAACAGAAGCAAGTCTTCCTTCTTAGTCGTTCCCTTTTACTCCATTCAGACTACAGTCCAACCCGATTGGTTGGTACCACTCCCACCCAGGATGGGTCCTCTGTCTTCAGTAAATCCCTTGAGCCACGCCTGGAATTATACTGGTCCAATTTAGTTCGGCATTTCTTATTCAAATTGACACAAACAGTTAACGCTCAGACATATGCAATACGCATCCCTGATCTTTGAGAAACAATGGCGGTAATGTGCACTAGTTTATAGTACAGACCACAGGAAGTATTTCATGAATAAGTGCCCTTTGTTTTGTCTTTTTAAAATTCAATTCAGTGTGTTTATTGCATTTTAATATTTGAGTTTCAGTACTGGTCTGTTGCACAATAAGACCAAATATTTGCTTATAAATGAATGTTTTAACTCTTCCATTTATTTATTTACTTGTACCAGAAATCGAACTCATGACCTCATGCTTGCCAGGCTACTGTTGTGCTGCTGAGCTATATTCTCAGCCCTAACTCTTCCTTTCATGAAAGGTATTATTCTAAGCAAGAACTGGTGATTCAGTACAGACAAAAAGGTTTCTGTCTCATCGAATATACATTGTCAAGTTTAACTAGATTTAGGTTTCTGTTGATAAACAGTTATATTTTCTTTTAACATTAGTTTTCTTGCCTTGAAAATTTTCATCGGCCACTTTGTGAATGCTGAAAAAGAAAAACTCAATCATGAAATTCAAAGGAAGATTTGTTGTCAATTTTTTCTTCTTCTTCTTGGATAAATACATTTTCCAAGCATGATTCAGAGCCCAAAAACATGTTAGCTATGTCTTTTCTGGAGCTTATACCTAAGGAGAGAAGGAAAACAAGCTGAAACAAACAAACAGTAATTGCAGTAGCTTTTAAAAGAGTACCCTTGAGTGGCTTTATTTCATCATTTAACTTTATGATTAACAAAAGCATTTAAAAATATTCATTCTGTTAAATACATAAAAGCAAACAAAACAAAATTCACCCCCTAGTCTGTTGATGTACTATTATAAAACATTGAATAGAAAATTCATAGCTAGTTATTAAGATTGTGCTTTGGTAACAAGTCATTCAAAATGAAATCACAAACCAAATCAGAAGCTAAAAAGCAAAGTAAGTTGCAGTTCAACAGCAGCTATCATATCTCAGGTGGAAATATTTACATATAGACTAACTGGAGTCCAACTACACTCATGATGCAAATCAAAGATATTATCAACAGTCAGTGTGGAACAAGGGCCAAGGAGAGGAGGGCACCTCACATTACAATACACAGGAAGCACATGGAAGAGTCAACAAACCAAGAGAGTTTTTCTACCATTTTCTAAGTAAATTAATCATTTTGGTCACAATAGTGGGAATCTATAAACAAACCAATAATTTTTCAGCCAAGTAATACCCTCGTAATCCCAAGAAACCCAGGTTAGAGGATGACTTTGGGCAACCACCAGTGGTAATGTACAAGGAAGAGGTTTCATAAAGACATGGCCCACCCAAATGGCCCAATTCAAGAAGAAAATGCATTAGGATCTTTGAGTATGGTTTTTGAAGTGATGAACAATTCTACCTAATGAAACAGAAGAAAAGCATAAGAATTCTGAAAACAACTCTAAACAGAAAGGTTAATGAAGACAGATTCCACTTCCTAGAACACTGGACCTAGGACAGGAAATATCTACTTACTGATATTTCAGTAAGACAATAATGTTGTGTAGAGTGAGGGCTTAGAACATGCCAAACTTAAAATGTACTCACTTAAATCCAACATGGCGGTAACTATGAAACAGAGACAGAGCCCTGATCTAGGAAGACCAAAAGCTAGGAAGGAGATACCATTACTGCAACCCAGGAGGGTCAATGCAGTCTGGGAAGGCCTCAACTGGCATTTCACCTGAGAGGCAAAGGAAGCAGAACGCATGAGAACTAACTCAGCATGTGAGCCTGGTGTCTTCCACCGCAGAAAGGCCATTTCCTGTAGATTCCACAGTTTTTCTCTTCTTCAGTGACATTTTACTCTCTGTAAGTAAGGATTTTCCCACCAGTGATTTTATTTTAAATCTATGTAGTGCCCCTTCATTTTCCCTCACCACAGTTTTAAATAAATACTGAAGTGATATCGAACAGAAGCATCCTCAAACTGGCCTTCTCAAAGACACTTCAGTTTTTCTCGTTGTTTTCAACCTGGTGGAAATGAAATCCTAGTGATGCAAAGAGTAAAATCGCACCGTCTTTATGACTGTTACAGAACAGAAGACTCTAAGGTTAATTTTCTAAATGGGGCCCTTTGTAGCTGGCAAAATGTTATCATTATTGGAAGTGCTGGCAAGAGTTCAGAATATCTTTTCTTTCACACTAGCACCATACTTTTAGAATATTCCTTTCGAAGGAAGGCCACGTCAGTTAGCTTTTCTTTCAAACTAGCATCATTATTGGGGATTGCAAAGGGTACTGTTAAATTTGGGCTTTTAATGAATCAAGACAAGAAGACAAATTTTGAATATCTAAGACATATTATTATATATTATTATCTATAACACTTAGAAAAACATCTATATAATGTTCCCAATTTTGGACTGTGTAGTGGACATCATGTATACCAATGTGACATAGCCATTCAGAAATCACTAGAGGTCAGTAATTTCCTTATTTGTGTATTTTTTCATCTTGGGCTCCTGAATGTCAACCTGAACAAAGTGGATCCACCAGCATAAACAATGATTACATATACCGCAAATGATGGAACACCAAATGATTTACCATATATGGAGTTTAGGAAAGCTGAGTGTTGCTGGAAAAAATCAGGAATAGCCCTGTTAAAAGAGAGCTTGCAGGAAGAGCTTCAAATTATCCAGCATTTCTTGCACAACAGCACTGCAGTTATTAATTTCTTGGTCTAATTTAGGTGCTCATCATATTATAGATACAGAAAGTGGGTGTGAAAAGATACGTGGAGTCATAAAACAGCTTCTAACAGGGAAAGCCCAGTGACTGGTCGTTCAGTAACCTCTCCAGGCTTCTTCAAAGATGGCATTACGTCACCTGTAAAATCCCCCTACCTAAAAAACATACTGGGGCAATTTATGATGTGTTCCAAGCTTGTGCTGAAATGAACACTGACACTATAATCTAGGAAATCCCTTTCGAAGGAAGGCCACGTCAGTTAGTTTTTGCAGAGAAACCAATCTATTCCAAAATATATAGGGCCAAGCTCAGTTGGGTGGTAGTTCTTCTGGTGTCACCTGGCTCATTCATGTGTGACACATGAGTTTGAGGCCAGCCGCACATTGGCAGGAGACTGACCTAAGATAGTTGGCCACCAATCATGTCTCATGGCTTTCTGTGTGCTGGTAGGTTAGCTTGGGCTTATTAATACAGTCGTGAATATTCTAAAAGTACGGTTGAAGTGTGCAAAACTTCTTTTGAATCCAGATCCAGAACTCATCCATCCTTATGTCTATCACACCCAACGGTACATAGGAAGCCATAAAGCCATTCCAGATTCAGTTGGTGAGGAAACCAACTCTGCTCCAAAAGAGAAGCAGCAAATAAATTCCACACATTTAAAAAATCTAACACAAAGGTTAAAATCTATTCATTGAAAGAGTTTATTACCAGATTTCCTTCTATTTCCTAGGAGTCAACAGAAAATAAAGATGGAAGAATAAATTTCTATTATAATTTTTTTAAAAAAATTCACACATCCAGGTGTGGCAGTGCCTGCCTATAATCTTGCACTCTGAGAAGGTGAGGATGGTTGTGATTTTAAGGCCAGCCTCAGCAACTTAGACCTATCACAAAAAATTTTAAAGAGTGGCAGGGGATGTAGCACCATGCAATATCCATGTGTTCAATACAAGAAAGCAAACACTTTGCTGCTGCATTTTTGTTTACTGCTAAAGCGGTAACGCAGTTTGCAATTTTTCATTACTATTCTCTTCCTGAAAGGAGAGACTCTAGGTTGTAACTTTTCAACTGATACGGTTCACATTAAGCATCTCAGAAAATGAGCCTCAGAAATTCATTAAATAAAATATAACTACTTAGATATTTATTTTGGAAGCTAGAATCTGAGCCAATCATGCACCCACATAAGATTATAATGAAATATTCTGCTTATATTGAAAGACTACAGCTTTCCATGGTTACTACTTCAATGGTGCTTCTCCTGTGCAACAGGTCTCTTTATTAAGGCCATGTTATGTTTCCTCAGGAATTAGCGTTACTTTCCATGAAGCTACTCCCATTACACTTACATATTTCCCATTGCAATAGCTGGAAATGTATTTTGTTGCAGCACTGAAGCACGACAGGTTTAATGCTATAACATGATTATAAGTCTAGAGATTAGAAAAGAAAGATTTGGTTTCCAGGAAGTAAGCATTCCTCCAATATAAAGTCTCACAGAGAAAGAATGACATATTTCTCAAAAGTTTTAGCTGAGACCTAAGGATAATCCAAGTAATGACTTTGCCTGTAACACTAAAAGAACAAGATCTTTGATTTTGGCATCACCAGCTGTATCGGTCAGGGTTTACTAGAGTAACAGACATAACACAAGATATGCAAATGTATAAGAAATTGCAGGCTTGGCTTACAATCACCAACTACACAGTCAAATAAGGAAGTGTGCAGAGGGTTTCTACACACTGGAGATTGAATGATTTAGTCAAAGGTCTGAATTTTACTGCAGTGTTCCATTCAAGTCCATTATCAGGAGGCCAGTTGGTCTGTGACAGAAGGCTGATGAGTCTACACTGGAAGGCTGAAGGATCCAAGATAGAAGCCAAAGAGTCTTGCTAGAAGTCAGAAAACAATGTCCAAGCTGAAGGAGAAGTCTGGAGTTCCTCCAAAGAGTGAAAACCCATCTGCCCTTCCTTATTTCCCTTTTATACCATCCAGGCAATGAGCCAGTCTAAGGTGGGCTCTCTACACTTTAGGGTAGAGAATTGCTGAACCAAATTAGTTAAGCTTTTAAACTTCTCAACTTGACACAATTGATCAACCACTACCCAACCATTCAGTGGCATCTTAACCCTTTGCAAATATATTCCTTTGAGTTTTAGAGACATTGGTGAAGTCAAACGACTCACTCTTTCCTTGTTTGTGACAGAAACCATGGTGATTGTCATCTGAAGAGGCATGCCTAGAAAGGATTCCACAATGCATATCCATACATTATACAATGCCTTTGGGCTGAGTGACACTCCAGAAAGGTGTCAATTATACTCAAAAGATACATAGAATTTCTCCATACTGCTGATAAAGAGGTATGATGATCAGACTAATTCCAATGTAAAAGGAAGGGAGATTTTAGAGGTAAATATAGTGACAAAGACTGAGAACAAATGTCAAAGAAGCCAGAGAAATATTCCGTATATCTAGAAAGCCACTATACTCCATATGCAGCATATGTAATTCTCCTCCATGATGATTAATTTTGCTAAAAGTATCCCTGTAAAGTATTATTATGTTCATTTTACAGATCAGTAAACTAAATCCTTAAAGTTAATGAAAGAATAGTTTGACACAAAATCTTGATCTACTTCTAATACAATCACATTCATCTTCACACCTTCCTATTAGAATTATTCATTTTATAGTAATATAATAGCCTCCTCAGTTATTTATATTCGCTCCTGATATCCTTTGTCCATTTAGTTTTTAAGCCATATCTACATTTATTTTACAGCAGTCCTGCTCTCACCTTCTTGGGCTTAAAACACCAAAATTAATGTCTATATCCTAAAAAGTAAATTAAAACTCATAAATATCTTCCCACAAGCTGAGTTAAACCACTGTCTCAATCCCACACTAGCATGGAAATGACCACCATTACATTTGACCCTCTAAAACACACTCCCAACCTACTGAGACCTTAGTGTTTGTACTTCCCCTGTGGTTT
Organism: Dinomys branickii; assembly: GCA_004027595.1. Taxonomy (NCBI): domain Eukaryota; kingdom Metazoa; phylum Chordata; class Mammalia; order Rodentia; family Dinomyidae; genus Dinomys; species Dinomys branickii. Next base: position 62,698 of record PVLD010010591.1, read on the forward strand.
GAGCTGTGGATGTAAACACATCCTCATTTGTGGCAACAGCTCATTGCTTTGCAAAGAAAAAAAAAAAACAGATGAAAACTAAGTTAATATTCTTTTTCCTAGAACATTGAAATTAGTACCAAGACATGTTAATCATCTCCTAAAAACTTACATTATACCATGGTACAAAGCTCTACTAGGGCCAAAGGGTTAGTATAAAATACAAAGCTCATGTTCAGAAAAGAGAGATAGAAATGATATTTTTGGAGAAAAGTAAGAATAAAAGGCCATAGAGAGAGACGAAAGTAAGGAAGAAAATATTTTAATCTGTCTGTTTAGAATCTGTTTTCTTTCCAGTTCTAATCCTTCCAGTCTATGCATTCTCAATGAGACAATAGTATGTGGAATGATAATAATTACTATCGTTGGATATTTGGTTTTGTGATATATTGGAATAATTGTTTCTTGGTGTAAGGAGCAACAAAACCATAGATTTTGCAATTGCTTTTGCCCCTCCAGGGTTTAACCTTACCTGAAAAAAAAATCATATTCATTAGTATTTGATTCCATAGGGAAAAGATGGTCAAGAAAGAGATTCTGTAAAGGATCCTTAGGAGGACAACAATGAAAAAACCTTGAGAAACACTGTTCTAGATTTTCATTAATGTAATTAATAGTTACTGCTGAGTAACAGTTACAAGCAAACAATATTCTAGCCTTCTGGGATATAGCAATCAATGAAACAGAATCTTGTCCTGGTAGAAGTATCATACTCAAGATGACATCCTAGTGTCTTTCAATTCATTTTTAAAGCAGTTTGACTACATACTATTATTTAAAGGCAAACCTTTGATTAAAGTAATGAAACTTCCTTCCAGCCAATCAAATACATATTTAGTTCCTTCTAGATACTATTTGTTGAACATTTTCTGTATGTCAGACATTGAATAAGAACTATTCCCAAACTTTGCCAAGTCACAAGGTAGGTATGATTCTTTTTACTATTTAAATATGGAGAAATTAAAATTTAAGGAGATTCCTGCTTATGACTATAAATGACAAAATTACAATTTTTTCACTAGTCTGGTCCAAAATAATCTTTTCCTGGTATGCCATGTTGCTTTTCGTGTGCCAGAATATTGCATAAAAGATTAGGACATCTTTTTTTTCACTACTTCTGAAGCATTAAAGAGGTCATCATATTACTCTAAATTTTAATTATCTTATATGTAAAACCTGGAAAATAATATTCAAGTACAGTAATAATCTGTTAACAAAAAATAGTTATTTTTCCCTTCTTACAGGTCTAAGGTATAATTAAACTACTGAAGCATGACAGATTTCATCAACATTTTCTCAAAATAATACCACACATAGTCTGGGTATGGTGGCACATGCCTGTAATCCCAGAATTTGGGAGACTGGGGCAGGAGGATCATCATGAGTTCAAGGCCAGCCTAGGCTACAAAGTGAGCTCAAGGCCAGCCTGAACTGCATAGTGAGATCCTTCCTCAAAAAGACAAAAAAAAAAAAATACCATGCATAGGAATATCACCTTGCAATTTAAGAAGTCTTCCTAAAAGGAAATTCAGCATTCATACTTTAGTTGTACAAGTTATTAACTGCTGTATATTTTTTTTGTTATTCACTTAATAACTAGGACTCAGTAGAGGGTTTTTTATGGATGTAAAGATTTGTTTCATAAATCTTGTATGGTTTGATTTCTCCATGAGTTACATTTCATTTACTTTTGTACAGTATTGGAATTATTTTCTAAGTTTATATTTATGCTGCTAAATAAGAAATATAATAGCCCAACATACTAGAAGAGAAATGGGGAAATGCATGATGGAGAAAATCTCTTTCTTCCTTGTTAAAAAATGCTAACTTTCAGTGACACTTTAAAGTGTATTATTATCCCTTACTTTATAAGGAGGAAAATGGAGTATGGCAGCATTAACAAAGGGGAGGTTAAGCAGCAAATGCCCTCATTGTCAGAGCCAAGATTTATATGTGAGTGAAGTCCATGCCATCTTCCCACTGACAAACACCACTGCCTATTTGTCCAACATAAAAATCCAGCACCCACAGAAAGGGAATTTCCCTCCTTCTGCTCCAATTTGGTAACATAAATTCTCTACGAGACTGAGTTTATGGTAATGGTTTCCTTCCTATGTCTACATTTTCAGTCTTTTCTATTTCATTCTGCCCTCAAGTAATGCAATGTATGGTAAAGACAAAAGTATCATTCCCACCAATGTTGTTTCAGAACAGTTATATTTTCTCGGGAAGCATATAAGTTAGTGAAGAAACTGGAAATTCTTTGAGTACACACTAGTGGTCAAACAGGTAAGTGTGAAAGGGGAAAAAGTGCTTTGCCCGAGTCAGGTCTCCTTGTGGTCCACTTCCCCACAGGTGGGGAAAGCTCTCCAATTGCTCAATGTGCTTCTGCAGGTTCACATTTACCTTGTATCAAAAAACTGATAGGTAAAACAGCATAAAATACTGGAAATTTTGGTCTTTGTTAAAACTCAATTATGAATTAACTGTAATCCATCTCCTGTCTAAAACACACATGAGATGACAAACAGAAATATCTAGTCATACTTTTCCCTAATGCACTATTTCTTCACGGGTAGAGTGAGTCTCAAAAGAGAAACCAAACAAAGCAACAATAACAAAAAACAAATTCTCTGCTTCATCCTAATTCACTGATTCAGATCCTCTGGGAACTGGGTCCGTGTACTTGCACTTGAATGAACGAACTTGCTGGGTGATTCTGATCTACATTCAACCATTTGGTCTCCAGTATTTTCTTTGTATATCATGCTAGCATTTATAACGAGCAGTAGATGTAGGTTATATTAATTCTACATTAATGGCATCAAATGTGTAATAATTAACTTGTCATTATTTTGTAAACTGTATAAATTAGGAAATGTCTCCCAAAATTATTTTTCAAAATTATATACAAAATGGTAAAGACTCAGAATCCATTGTATTATTCACTTCTCTGTATATGAGCTTATTGAAGCATATTTATGATAAATTTTACTCTTGTTTTCATTTAAAATAAAGTAGTTTGTCTTTCAGAAAAGTTGAAGTAATCTTACTAGGTTGTATCAATAGGAACTATGTAGTTCATTAAAAAGGCAACTATTATGTGTAAGTCAGGGATACATGGGTCAGTTACTACCGCAGGCGTTAGAGGCATAAGGAAAATAGGACACTTTGATGATACTTTGAGCATATACTAAGCAGAAAAGAATTAGAAAGTATGTCTCTTCACCTGGGTTATCAAAAAGGTCAAATTTAAATGCAAATTTGCAGTTGAATATCTCATATGTAATGGTCTGGAAAGTATGACTACTAGCATGACAAGAAAAAGCTGGAAAAATTAAAAATTAGTCATGTTTTGATTCCTCAGAAACCGAGGCTGAAGAAAAGTTGCTACCCCAAAATTCTAAAACAGACATTCTAGAGAATAATAAACAACATGATATCTACTGGATTAAAAGTTGTTGAAACCATAAACTTAACAATACTAAAGTGATGCATTTCAATAGTCGCAGACACAGGGCATAGACCAGCTTGACTGTGAGAAACCCCCAAGGGAACCCACCAGATTCTCACAGGAAAGATCCGAGAAAGACCCCAGTCTCCATCAAGAAGAGGAAGGGGCATTGCCGTCACTTGGATATACACCCTCAGAAACTGCTCCATAGCACTTGCAGCCACAGGAAAAATGCCAGAGATTTACTCTGCCTGGGAGTAAAGAATTCCTCAATTCCAGACACCTGTGGTCTTTCTATCTCACCTAACTGAGGGGGAGATACAGTCCACAGGGGTCAGCATAAAAGACAAGAAGCACTGCATCCAGGAAAGATGAAGCGGGAGTTACAAGTGCAATCACACTTCCAAGGGTCAGAGGGTTTAGTGGTCCTTGACATGCAGATACAGCAAACCCTCATATCTGATCACAAAACTAGAGCCCATTCCCCTCCCCGACATTTTCCTTTGAAGCCGTCAGGGCCCTAGCACAGATAGTAACAGTGGACTCTAGCTTAAAAAGCTACAGTGCTCACATTCCTTCTGAAGAGAAAGAGAAAAGCCCAAATTCAGGAGCGAAGGCTACGAAAGGGTATTGGAGGAATTTGAAACCTCTGGCCCATACACTCACCTTTTACCACCTCTCCACACCTACCATTAAACTCAGGCAACTCGATGACAAAGTAACATAAATCCTCATCCCAAAAGACTGTGTGTATTCATAGTACTTAATATGTGTCCAACATTAAGAAATCAAAACAAAAAAGACATAGCAAAAGGCTAAGGAGACACGAACTGATGAGAAAAAAACCCAGTCATTATACCCAGGCTCAGATATAACACAGATGTTAGTACTTTTAAAGTAACTATGATAATTGCTAAAAAAACCTAGGGGAAAACTAGATGACCTAGAACAGATGGGTAAAATTAACATAAAGAAGAAAACTCAAAAAACAAAAAGAAGCACAAAATAAAAACCAATAATTGTAACAAATCAAAATATTTTTAAAGGACTTAAAAATAGATTTAACACAGGAAAAAAAAACAACCAACGTAAAGACAAATCAGTAGAAATTTCTCAAACTGAAAATGTGGAAAATCAAAAATAAAATAAATAACATACCACCTATGATTTGCAGGGAAGTTTTAAAAGGTGAATCATACATACAAAATTGAGTAGTACAATACCAGAAAGACAGGATAAAACAGAAATTACAACGCCTAAGAAATTATTCAGCATTAATGAAGACCATCAAATCACAGGTCTAAGAAGCTCAAAGATATAGAGAAAATATAAAATGTACATAGGTAAATGCTTAAAACATAAAGGAGAAATAAAAGCGGTAGCAATGAAACCAAAACAAATCTTTTCTTAGGAGCCAATAGAAATTGTTCCCCAGAAACTAAGGTTGGTCAGTATTACAAACTGTAGAAAGAGATTGAAGGGGAAGCTAAGTGTAAGTGGTTGCTCTGGTCCTTAGTAGGAACACGAGACAAAATTTTCTCCCATGGTGCCCATTCCTTTTATAGTAACCCACACCCCCATATTTTATAGTCATTCTGATCAATCCATGTGGTTATCAGTAGGACTTAACCCCTCCCCCACTTGAGCCCTAAAGGTGGAACTCTGGCTGGAGCAATGTACTCAGGAATACCTGTACACTCTAAGTTTAGTGTCTAGGAGTTTCCCTCCTACTGTTGCAATAGCTATCAGGAATATGACATTTTCATTCTCTGGTGTCTGAAAGTTGCAAGGCCATTACAAATTGTGGTGTGTTCCAAGCCTGCCACTGCACACAGATCCTGTGAGAAGCATCACACTGTAAATCTAATCACAGCTTTATTTATTCATTAATTCTCTATTTCTTATTTAACTATCAATGGATAAATACAATTTGTTACTGATAACTGAAAGAACTATAAATAAAAAATATCATTGTACTTCTGTAGGGGACAGTGAATCATAGCATATTATTTTAGATAAAATAGTTTTAGTAACGGCCTAAGCTGTGCCTTGGGAAGCCTCCCAGGACACAGTAAGAGCTCAAACTTTACCCGAGAATATCTTCCTGAGACAAGGAACACCCAGGCCTAGATAACCTCTGTGATCCTACCTGGATAGTTTCATCCTTTCTCCTGGCCCTAGGTAAACATTTTAACCCTAAAGGAATGTATAGGTTGTAAAAGGAAAACAAGTGGAACATAATCAGAGAAACATCTGTCATGGTTAGACATGCCACGGGCAACTGACTAGGGGTCCCACAGAAAGAGTGAAAAACCCTATGGCCACCTGGGTCAGCAAATGTAACATCCCACTTTGTAACCATGGAAACCAAAAACCTATTTAAGATCCGAATCAGAGCTAGCAGGGGCCAATGACACCCAAGTTGTTAGTTGGGAAAGTGGTTGCTAGCCTCAAATTAATAAACTCAGTTTGTGCTTTTTAAATATCTCCTGTGGAATACAGCCCGATTTTTGCTGTTACACTTCATGAGATGAGTTTTGAAAGAGCAACTAGAACAAAAATGACACATTTGTTAAGGAAGGAATGAGGACTCAGAAGTGTAAAGCAGTCTGTGGTATTCTTTAAGGACTTTGGACAGTTAGTGGGTCAAATTATAAGGAGAAAATAAGCACAACTATGGTCTAGAGATTCTTTTTTAGGTGACATTTTTATTTTTCTTAAGAACAAAGAAATGCTAAGGACTAAAAGATTTGCAGGAAGCAGAGAGAATAGGGGTGTCTTGGTTACTTTTCTCTTGTTGCTGAGACAAAATACCCAATGCCCAAAATGAAGGAAGGAAATGTTTATTTAGCTTACAATTTGTGGAGGTTTCAGTCCATACTTGGTTGGTTCTGAGGGAGAGTGGTACATGGCAGAGGACAAACTGTTCATGGCAGCAAAGCACAGCAGAAACAACCAGCAAAAGGGAGGAATGGCTGCAAGCAGCCTCCTTTTCTCCCCTACATTGTAAACAGCCTACCCCACCCAGGGGTCGTGAACCTCACACAATCTCCATGCCCTCCTCTTCCACAGGCTCAGGATGTTTACAAAAGAAGCACCCTAGCTTCCTCCTGAGTCACTCAGCTAAACCTCTAGATTCCCCAAGTTGACACAATGTATCAACCATAACAAGGGGTAAAAACAAGACTGAAACAGCAAGAAAGAAAGGGAGATCAAAGTCCTTACATTAATAGTGCTTTTGAGATTATTTTTTTTAGGCAGTGATGTTTGATAGAAAGTACTAGCACCCTTTTCTAGAGTAACAGTCGCCTTTATCAGTCTCATTCATGGAAACACTTTAAGAAATAAATGTGAATAAAAATAAAAAATCATTTAAGAAAGAAAATGCTGACTTTGTACTATAAACTGTTCTAAATAGTCCATCATTCAAAAAACAAGGTTCTATTCTATATTTAAGATGTGTGTTTTGCATTGCCAACTAAAGATAAATTTTTAAATTTAGGGATTATATTTTATATTACAAGATCTTCATTCTAATGGCTGATACAAATGCTGGAAGCAAATGTTTCAGTACTTTCGTCAGGATTTTAATTTTTTTTTATTTTATTTTTTTTTTATTTTAGAAACATAAAAGTACAAAAACATATTGACAAACAGACACCCATTATCATAGAAAATAGTACAATCACAACTAATCTATAGACAAGGTGATATGGTCTCAACAGTAGTTGTTGCTTTATCCATTGATATCTTCGAATTGTAGATGTATGGACCCATATACAGACATGC